>JAUTBQ010031891.1:0-18382 GCA_032361185.1 Lepetodrilus ovalis
TTTGTGTGCAACGTTCCAAGGTGTACCACAAATTGCCGGAGTTGGGTTTAGTACTTTTAACACATCAAAAAGAGTACAATCTTCCTTTAGTCTTGCCTTTATTGGCGTCCAAAGATGTTGTATGTTAGGTAGCTTTCTAATAACTGGATTTTCTTCAAATATTATTTCTTCTGAAATATCAACTAATAGATTTTTGATAAAAATTACAACTGCTTTTTGTTCTATTATGTTTTTTTCGCTTTCTAATAGAAATTTTTCTAATGCAAGATCTTCTTCCTTGTTACGCCCTCTTTTTACGGAGCCAGCAAGAGCATCAATTTCTATATTATGATTATTGAATTTTACAAATTTTTCTGGTGAAGCACCAAAAAAGACCGACTTATTTTTACCATAAGCAAAAGTATAACATTTGGGATATTTTAAACTAAGAGAGCTTAGTAGATTTGAGATTAACGGTTTTTTATTTAAATCTATTTTAACCTCTTTTGAAAGAACTACTTTTTTTAATTCTCCTTTTTTAATTTTGTCTAAGCCAATAGAAACCATTTCATTCCAATTAGAATTTGAAATAGGCTTAAAGTAATTAATTTTTGAAATTTCTTTTTTACTTGGATTATCATCGGAAACAAAACCATTAATTATCTTAAGTTTTTTTTCAAAAGTATTCACTATTTCTTTAGGTGATTTATCTAAAGTGAAAAAATTATAAATTAGATAATTTTCATTCTTTTGTTTTAAAAAAATGATTTTAGGTATATACCAATCTGATGGATGAAAATCTTTCCAAATAGTGTTTTTTATATCGTTAGAAAACTTAATTCCACCAACTACTAATGGCACATTTGTTAAGGTAAGCTCATCCCAATTAGACAAAAAGGAACTTTGTAGTTCATTAAAGTTAGAATTTGGGAATTCAATTCCACTGGTTATTTCTTCACTTACACTAAGTAAAGGAAAAAAGGTTAAAAATTCTTCTTCCGCAGATAAATTCCAATAGAAAAAATGTTCTTCTTTTTCCTTTAGGATATCTAAAAAAAGAAGGATATCTACCTTCCCAACCTTAGCAGCAAAACTGCATAATTGGTTAGTATCGCAACTTCTGTCTTTTAAAGTTAGATTTAAATAACTTAAAAGATTATTTTTTAATTTTTCTGTTTTTAAGTGCAAAGTGGTTTATTTAAAAATATTTTTGTTTATTCAAACCTATTAATATAAATGTAATTTTAAGAGCTTTCAACAAATATATTATAATATGTCAAAAAAAACACAAATAGAAAAAATTGAACTTAATGGAACTTTATATAACTATACTGTTATAAAAAGGCGTGGAATAAAAAACATAAGATTACGATTAGAAAATAATGGTATGTTAAAAATTACGCTCCCTTGGTTTATTCCTAAAAGAGAAGCAAAAATATTTTTACTTAAAAGTGTAAAATGGATAGAGAAAAATTTTAACACTTTAAATTTGAATAAAAATAAGTATTATTATTTAGGCAATGAAATTAAAATAGTTAAAAAAAATATTTCTAACATAATTGGGATAAAATGCTACTTAGATGAAAATATTTTTAATATTGAATCAACTGGTGAAAATATAATTAATGAATCAGAAATCTATCATAAGTGGTTAAAAAAGAAAGCAGAGATTTATATACTTTCTAAGGTAAATGAAATTGCTCAAAACTTGGGTTTACAGTACAGTTTAGCAAGAATTAAGAACATGCGATCAAGGTGGGGAAGCTGTTCTTCAAAAAAGAATTTGTCATTTAACTTAAAATTGATTTACTTTAAGCCTAAAGTTATTGAGTATGTTATAGTTCACGAGCTTTGCCATTTAAAAGAGATGAACCATTCTAAAAATTTTTGGAATCTTGTAGAAAGCATTATGCCGAATTACAAAACGTACCGTAAAGAACTAAAAAAAATAATTCTATAAATTAAATTGAACGGGGGTTCTTATGTCAAAAAAAAATAAAACAGAATTAGTTGCTGACTTACAAAGTTTGGTTGCTAAATCAAACGATAAACTAAAAAGAGTTCATTCAGCTCAGTTGAGTGCCCAAAAACTAACTTCACCTCAATTTGGTGTTTTGAATGTTCTTAAAAAAAATGGACCGGTACCACTTAAAAAAATTAGTGATGAACTTTTGGTTACAGGTGCAAATATAACTTGTGTTGTTGATAATTTAGAAAAACAGACTTTGGTTAAAAGAGTTCCTTCTAAAACAGACAGAAGAGTTATTAATGCTGAGTTAACTGCAAAGGGAAAACAAAAATTAAATAAAATATATCCGGATCATATTAAAAGTATGAATGAATTCTCTAAAAGATTTACAGATGCAGAGGTAAAACAGCTTACTGGTCTTTTAGAAAAACTAATTGGTTAGTTTCTTATAATTTTTGGAAAACTATTCCGATCCATTCATTTATTTGTATTTTATCTATGGCAGTTAACCCAAGTTGGGTAAACTGCCTTTTTATATCATCTTCATCACTTAATAAAATTCCAGATAAAATTATTTTACTTTCCTTTTTACATTTATTAAATAGTTCCCCTTTAATATCTAGCAATATGTTTTTATTAATATTTGCCATAATTAAATCAAAATTAGTTTTTTTAACTTTTTCAATTGTACAATGTTGAACAACTATATTGTTAACATTATTTCTTTCAATATTTTCTAATCCATTTTTAAAACACCATTCATCATGATCTATTGCTAATACTTCTTTTGCACCTAAATGTATAGCCGCAATTGATAATATTGCTGTTCCACTTCCAACATCCAAAACATTTGACTCTACCTTTAGATATTTTTCAAGTAGTTGTAAAACTATTCTTGTTGTTTCGTGTTCTCCTGTTCCAAAAGACATTTTGGGATCAATAGTAATTATTATCTGCCCTTCCTTTTTTTCATAATCTCTAAAAGATGGCTTGATAACAATTCTATCTGAAACTTCTATAACATTTAAATTCTTTTCCCATTCTTCATTCCAATTTATAACGGGTAATAAATCTTCTTCTATAGAAAACGAATTAAACAAGTTTTCTTGAATAGATTTTTCTAAATGTATTTTAATAATATTTGAGTTTATTTTAGATGATTCATCAACAAAAATATTTAAATAGTTTTCAAATTCGTTTATTCCTAAAATTTCCAATCCCCATAAAACACTACTTAGTATTTCTGCATTAAATGGTTTAGTGCTAATTTTAAATTGTTTATAGTTTTGCATAAATTAAATATTGTTATTTTTTAAAAATTTATAATGTAAACATTAGTATAGTAGGTTTTATTTTAAAATAATAGTTTGCATTCTACTTCATTTTTATATGAATCCAAAAACAATACTTAAAAATATCTTTGGGTATGATGAGTTTCGTCCATTACAGGAAGAAATAATTAATACAATTTTATCTAAAAAAGATTCTGTTGTAATAATGCCAACCGGTGGAGGTAAATCTCTTTGTTTCCAAATACCAGCATTAATTTTTGATGGTTTAACAATTGTTATTTCACCATTGATATCATTAATGAAAGATCAAGTTCAACAGCTTACAGAACTGGGAATAAGTGCAGTCTTTCTAAATAGTTCTCTTTCCACGGAAGACTATAAAACAAATGAAGAATTAATTAAAAATAAAACTGCAAAATTGCTGTATGTTGCTCCTGAAACCCTAACAATGGAAAAAACTCTTAATTTACTTTCTGAAGTAAAAGTTGATTGTTTAACGGTGGATGAAGCTCATTGTATTTCGGAATGGGGACACGACTTTCGACCGGAGTATCGGTTGATTGCAGAAATTCGTTCAAAATTCAAGAATGTTGTAGCAGTTGCATTTACAGCTACTGCTACACCTCAAGTTCAAATTGATATTGCAAAAAATCTTAATCTTAAGACCCCTCAAAAATTTCTTGCTAGTTTTAATAGAGAAAATTTATACTTACAAATTTCTCCAAAGATTAATCCACTTAGTCAAACAATAAGTTTTTTAGAAAAATATCCTAACCAGTCAGGAATAATATACTGTTTTTCTCGCAGACAAGTCGATGAACTTTATGAAGAGCTTCATGCACATAAATACTCTGTTAGACCCTATCACGCGGGACTTTCAGATGCTCAGCGAAAAAAACATCAAGAACTATTTATAAAAGATGATGTGCAAATTATTGTTGCTACAATTGCTTTCGGAATGGGCATCAATAAACCAAATGTTAGATTTGTAATACATTATGACCTTCCAAAAAATATTGAGTCTTACTATCAAGAAATAGGTCGTGCCGGAAGAGATGGGTTACGAGCTCATTGTTTATTGCTGTTTGGTTATGGAGATATTAGAAAAATAAATTATTTTATAGATCAGAAAGAAGAGAAAGAGAGGCAAATTGCAAAAACACATCTTGATGCATTAATAAGATATACAGAATCATATAACTGTCGTAGAGTACCATTGCTAAACTATTTTGGAGAAAAGTATGAGCAAGAAAAGTGCAAGATGTGTGATAATTGTGAGAAAGAGGAAAAAGATTTAGTAGATATTACAACAGAAGCCCAAAAATTTCTTTCTTGCATAAAACGTACTGGTGAAATATTTGGAGCAATGCACATAGTAGATGTTTTACGTGGTTCAAAATCGCAAAAAGTAATAGATAAAAACCATCATCATCTTTCAACTTACGGTATTGGCAAAGATGTTAGTAAGGCTCAATGGTTAGGTTTATCAAGACAATTTATTCAAAACAATATAATAGAGAAAGATTTTGAATATGGTAGCTTAAAAGTTACTGATTTAGGTAACGATGTACTTAAAGGGAAACATAACATTAGAGGCAAGTTAATTGCTGAAGAGTTTAAGTATAAAACTCAAAAAGAAATTGCTTTAGATTATGATAATGAACTATTTGTAAAATTAAAATTAAAACGCAAACAACTAGCTGACAGCATGAATGTTCCGCCGTATGTAATCTTCCCGGATAAAACTTTAATGGAAATGGCAACATATTTTCCTCAAAGTGAAAATTCTTTAACAAACATTCATGGAGTTGGTGAACAAAAACTTCTAAAATATGGTGATGTTTTTCTTTTAACAATTACTAAATATTGTAATGCTAATAACATTAATGGAAAAGATAAAGTTACAACAACAAAAAGAATAAGAACCCTAGTAAAAGGGAAGCGATTTATAGAAATTGGAGAAGCCTATAACCAAAGTACTTCTTTTAGTGAATTACTAAACGAACTTAAAATAAAAGAAAAAACGGTACTTGCACATTTAACAACTTATGTGCGTGAAGGTAATAAGATAAATATAGACAAACTAATAAGCTTACTAGGAACAGATATTAAGAAACAAAAAGAAGTTTTTGAAGCATTTGATAATTTGGGTGGGAACTATCTTAAACCAATTTTTGATGAACTAAAAGAAACAGTTTCGTACGATGATTTACACATTTTAAGAATTTTCTATTTGAATAATAATAATTAAGATTAGAAAGTTTGCTAAGTATAAAAGTTATCTTAAGTAAATATTTTTCTTCCATCCTATTACTCTGGGAATATCCGTTTTTTATTAAAATGTCAAAATATATTACCAGAATACAACCTTTACTATTTTAAACCGTCTATTAACTAAATAAGTTTTGTAACAAAAACTTTATTTCATTTGTTAATGTATTATAAATATTTAAGCAATACGTTTACTACAGAAAAGAAGGCAGTAATGAAAAACACACTTACACTAATTATCCTAATTTATACTTCAGTTTTATTTTCTCAAAATAAATTACCTGACGTTCCAAATGTAATAGCACATAAAACATTAGATAAAATAAATTTAGATGGAATCTTAAACGAAGCTGTTTGGAAAAACGAACCTGTCTCAAATTTTATTCAAAGAAATCCAGATGAAGGAAAACCGGAAACACAAAAGTCAAAAGTTTGGATTGCTTACGATAATAGGTATTTATATGTTGCCGGAAAATTTAATGATACAAACCCCAAGTTAATTGATAGAGCATTAATGAGAAGGGACAACATTGTTGAGTCAGATTGGTTTTGGTTATTTTTAGATACCTACAATGATGATAGAACAGGCTTCTTCTTTGCAGTAAATGCTGGGGGATCTATTGCTGATGGAACACTATTTAATGATAGCTGGGATGATGATTCCTGGGATGGAATATGGGAATCAAAAACTAAAGTTACTAATGAAGGTTGGACTGTTGAAATGAAAATCCCATTTTCTCAGTTAAGGTTTAAGGAAGCTGAGCAAATGGTTTGGGGAATAAACTTTAATAGGGATATAAAAAGAAATGGTGAAAATTCATTTTATAAAATGATTCCAAGAAAAGTGAGTGGATTTGTTTCACACTTTCCTAATCTTATTGGACTTAATGGAATTAAACCAAAACAAAGGCTTGAAGTTTTACCATACTTAGTTCAAAAAGCAAGTTACCTTATTCATGATAATGATGATCCTTTCTACAAAAATAATCAGTACCAAACATCATTAGGAGCTGATATTAAAATTGGAATCGGAAGTAATTTTAATATTGACGCAACAATTAATCCGGATTTTGGACAAGTAGAAGTTGATCCGGCTGTTGTAAACCTTTCTGCATTCGAAACTTTTTTTCAAGAAAAAAGACCTTTCTTTATTGAAGGACAAAATCTTTTTTATTTTGGAATAGGGGGAGCTAATAATAATTGGGGTTTTAATTTTGGAAACCCACAACTATTTTATTCAAGAAGAATTGGGAGATCACCACAAGGTGGAACTCCGGATTATGATTATATAGACAAACCTAAAGAAACAAGAATTTTAGGAGCTGCAAAGCTTACAGGGAAGATTGATGATTCGTGGTCACTAGGTGCAGTTAGTGCAGCAACAGAAAGGACTTATGCAACCCTTGATAATAAAGGAGTGAATACTAAACACGAAGTTGAACCATTTACGCATTATGGAGTTTTACGTTCTCAAAAAGAATTTAATGCTGGGAAGCAATCTCTTGGTTTTATGCTAACGGGAGTAAATAGAGATTTACGGACAGATGATCTTAAAAATTCATTAAATAAAAATGCTTATACTTTTGGTTTAGACGGATGGACTTTTCTAGATACCGGAAAAGTTTATGTACTTACCGCCTATGCAGTTGGCTCTTATGTTAATGGAACAAAACAACAAATTGCTAATTTGCAAAGGAAACCTTATCGATATTTTCAAAGACCAGACGCAACTTACAATACACTAGATACAAACAAAACTTCTTTAACTGGAATATACTCTAGGATTATGCTAAACAAACAAGAAGGAAACTATTACGTTAATGCTTCACTTGGTTTTGTTTCACCAGGGTTTGAGAATAATGATCTTGGTTTTCAATGGATGGCTGATAGGATTAATGGACATC
The DNA here is from genome assembly GCA_032361185.1 of Lepetodrilus ovalis. Classification (NCBI taxonomy): domain Eukaryota; kingdom Metazoa; phylum Mollusca; class Gastropoda; order Lepetellida; family Lepetodrilidae; genus Lepetodrilus; species Lepetodrilus ovalis. The sequence goes on from JAUTBQ010031891.1 coordinate 7,416, forward strand.
TAGTTTTGGGTTATCGTTGGTTTAAGCCGGATAGCACGTTTAGAAGAAAATTTTTATATACTGCACATTCTCGCAATTATGATTTTGAAGGAAACTTAATTCATAATATTTTAGGGATTTTCGGACATCTACAATTTCTGAATTACTATAGTATAGGTTTTGAAATGGGTGGTGTTTCGGAATTGTTTTCTAAAAGAGTTACAAGAGGAGGACCTTTAGTAAAAACTCCATCTAGTTTTTTTCTTGGAGTTTCAGCTCAATCAGATAGTAGAAAGAATTTAGTTTTTGAATTAAGAGGGAGCTATAATTCTGATGTTTTAGGGGGAACTGGTTACTCTTTAAGTCTTGAAACCCAATGGAAACCTACAACACAGTTAACTTTAAGTATAGAGCCTAAATATTCAAAAGATTTAGATACACGTCAATGGGTTGGAAAGTTTGAAGATACTTTTGCAAAAAATACGTATGGTAAGCGTTATGTATTCTCCAACTTGAATCAAAAATCATTATCTGCAAGTATTAGAATGAATTGGTCATTCACACCCACTTTAAGTTTACAGCTTTACCTTCAACCATTACTTGCTGTTGGTAAATATTCTAGTTTTAAAGAGTTGGCAAAACCAAGGACAATGGATGTAAATAATTATGGAGAAAACGGTTCTACAATTTCTTATAATTTAGATGAAGAAGAATATACAGTTGATGCTGATGGGGGTGGACCTTCGAATAAATTTTCCTTTGATAATCCTGATTTTAACCTTAAGTCATTACGTGGCACTATTGTTCTACGATGGGAAGCAATGCCAGGTTCAATATTCTATTTAGTTTGGTCGCAAGATAGAGCAAACCACCAAGATCCCGGGAAGTTACAATTTGGAAGAGATTTTTCAAATCTATTAAGTGAAGAAACAAATAATATTTTACTTGCTAAGTTTTCTTACTGGTTAGATATTTAGTTATTGAGCTACATCAATATATTATAAGTCAAAAAAACAGTTGATGTTTCTCAATTAAATATTCCCACATTATTATTTCGGTTGTGATTATGACAAATATATTTAACATTCCTTTTTCTATTTGTTTTTTGTTACTAACTTTATTTTTAAGATGACAAAAGATAAAATACATTTCTAGTTATAATTCTGAGACTATTTTTATGAAAATTCACATTTTAATTGCAATAAGTCTATTTGTTTTTATAAGTTGTTCAGAAAACGAACAAGTAGAATTAAGAAAATTTCCTTATCCATTCAAAGCTGCACTTACCATTGCATCAGATGTTGATGACAATGATTCGAATGACGAACTAGTTCATATTCATACAAAAATAAACAGTAAGAATAATGGATATGGCTTGGAAATAGGTGATAGTTTTTGGATGTACAATGAACAAAAGGAAATGGAAAAAGATTCAAGCTATGATATTCATTCATTTTATAAAAAGTTTTCCGGGCCAACTCCTTTTCTTGGGGTTAGTATATTCGATGGATTATCAATTGAGGAATCCGAAGATGCAGACATTATTAAAGATTATATTAGAAAAGGTTATATCGATGCTCTTCATTCTTACGGTCAGTTTGCGGCAAATACTTTCGAAAGAAAATATGCTGAAAAAGCTATAAAGTATTTAAAAAATAATAACTTAGAATTTGATGTTTGGATTCAGCATGGTGGACATGAAAATACTAATAATGTTGGTCCTTGGGCTTGGCAGTTAGGAGATAATCCTAATGAAAAAGAATACCATACGGATTTAACAGTTCCTTATGGTGTTAAGTTTTATTGGACAGGACAAATGACTCACTGTATTGGACAAAATGGAAATTATAATTTAGAAACTCTTACAAAACAGATTATTGAATGGTTACAAGATTTATATATCAATACAGGTAAACCAATTTATAAACATAGCAATGAACTTGTAACAATTTTAACTTTAGATGACGGACAGAAAATATTTGATTTTGTACGCTATATAAATCGTTGGGGAAACTATGTGATAATGGATGAACCAAATCTAAAACACCAGCTAAATGCTGAGATATTAGATGAACTTATTGATAACGAAGGTTACTTAATTCAATATACGCATCTTGGAGCAAATTATGGTTACCCTTACTTATCATATAATACAATGTTATTGTTAGAGTATGCTAAACAAAAACAAAACGAAGGGAAATTATTTATTACCACAACCTCTAAAATGCTTAACTATTATGTTCACAGAAAATATCTTAATTGGGATTATGAATTAAAAGATAAACACTTAACAATTAAAATTAAAAATATTTCAAATGATGTTGAAGGCGAATACACACCAACAGTTGAAGAGTTAGAAGGTATTACTTTTTACGTACCAGATGATGTGAGTTATGAAATTTTATTATGTGGAAAAAAAATTCTTTGTGTAGAAAACCCAAAAGATTATGAAGGGAGAAAATCAGTTTCTATTAAATGGAATTATTTAAGTTTTGATTAACTGATGATATTTTTACTCTCTCATTATAAAAAATAAAGCCTATAATTATTGTAAAAATTATTGTGTTAACCATTGACCAGTATTTATTTGGCAATTGGAAGACTCCCCACAAATGGTAAAAAGAAGTAAAAAAAGAAATTGCAATTATTGGAATCAAAACTCTATTATCAAAAAAAGCTTTTTTATCTATCTTAAGTTTTTCTTCAATTAAATTTCCTATAAATAAAAAATAAATTGGTGCAAGTGGAGCCATCATTCTTTCAGCTTCTCCAAAATAAGAGATTACAATTACTGTAATAGTATAGACTAAAAGGAAAGTGTATTTTTTGAAAAATAAAACTAGTTCCTTATAAAATAAAATTGGTAATAATCCGAAAGGAGTAAAAGCAGCAATATACTTTTTAAGAAATAACATCTTGCGTGAATAATAAAATTCTTTAGTAGTATATTGAGTTAATAGATCAACTCCTTCGTTAGTATCTATCATTGTTCTAATAAAAATATAAACTGCTATAGTCACAAAGCTAATCAGACTAAAGTAAAAAAAAGTTTTTTTATTGTGCATATAAAATACAAAATAGAATAAACCAGTTGGAATAATTATTAAAGTGTATTCTTTTACTAAGATACTAATGGGCATAAGTAAAACCAGGGGAAACCAGCTTTCCCTTTTTATTAAAATAAATGTACTGAATAAAATAAGTAATGCCATAGTATCAGCAAGTTGAAAATAATTCCATGAAAGGAATTGAAAAAAATACTTATTCATTTGAAAAGCTATTGTTAAAGTAAGTGCAACATTAGGTGAAAGTTGAAATTCGAGCAGAAAAAAATAAAAAACGAAAGAAAGTGAAAAAAGAGAAATAAAATTCAATAGAAAAAAATTAACCGGAATTGAAAATGGCATTATTCCTACAATCCAAGGGGCGAGTATTCTGTAAACAAAAGGTCTAATAACATTTAGATTAAGTTCTGGCGAAGACTCTGCCATAGCTATATATTTGTTGAGGTCAGAACCTTCATATTCGGGAAGTTTGTATTCTATTTGACCAGTAAGAAAAATTATTAGAATAGTTACTATAGATATTATTACTATATGGTTTTTCAAAGTATTATTTTTATTTACTTAATAGAAATTTTTATTCTAAAAATTGATGAACCCAATAATTCAGATTTAGTGTTTCACCAGTTGCAGTTTTAATTAGTTTGTCCCATTTATAAACAGCACCATAAGAAAAAAATAAATTTACTAAGTACTCTCCTACTTCTTTTTTACTAACAAATGAAATTTGTTCACTACTATCATTTTTAAGAATTTTTGTTTTTATATAATAATACAATTGTGAAGCTAACAATTCTCCCATCATATAATTATGATAATAAACCGGATATAGTGCAATATGAATTTTAGAAGCCCAATCAGGTTCGTTTCTACCTTTCGGCATTTTTAAGTCTTGATATTTTTCAACCAACTCCCACCAAAGTGAGTTTAAGTCTCTCGTAGGATTTTCGAACATAGCTTTTTCAAATCTGTAGATAACTTGTACCCAACGCGAAAAGATAATTTGTTCAAGTTGTAAAGTTTTAATGCTTTCAGAAGTAATTTCTTCTTTTTCATTATCATCAATTCCAATCATTTCTTTAATCCAATTTGGATTTGATGCAAAACGACCAAATAGCATAGCTATTGCTTCGGTAGCAAAGATATGGGAATGTTCACGTAAAGTCCAAGATAATTTTGGACTAACATATTTATCATAAACTGCGTGACCAAATTCGTGTAACATTGTTCCCATCCATTTATAGTTAGGTTTTATATTACATAATACTCTTACGTCCCCTTCTTTATCAATTTGAGTGCAGTATGCATGTTGGTATTTACCATCCTTTTCATATAAATCACTTTTTGCTAGCATATCTTTTATGTCAAGTCCAATACTTTCAAAATACTTGTCGGTTAGTTTTTCAATATTTTGTTTTTTATAATACTTATCTAAATCCAAATTATAAATACTTGGACCTTGCTGGAAAAATTTATCTTGATAATGCCACGGCATTAAGTTGTCTTTTTTAATATTATAACGTTTTGATAAAAATTCATCAATCTCGTTTTTAAGTTCTGTGAATTTGGGTTTTGTTAATTCATCAAGTCTATCAAATAAATTATCCATATAATTTGGGTCAAGTTCGCTAAGTATTAGGCTCATTTGATGGTAGTTTTTGTACCCCAAATTTTCCGAGGCTTTATTTCTTAACTTAACCAACTCAATTACATCTTTGTTTACTAGCTTGCCAATTTGTTTACTTGCTTTCCAAGTTTTTTCAAGTTCAATAGAATCCGTTGATGTTTCTAATATTTTATCAATTTCATTATCTGTTAATTTTTTGTTATCAACCTTTGCTCTATATGTTGAAAATTGTTGCTCAATTTTTGAGGATAGATTCACAGTCTTTTCTAAAAGCTTTTCATCAATTTGAAACTCTGAATAAGAATTAAATAAAACTTCTAATTCCCTTTTATTTACCTCATTGGTAAGCGAATTTGAATCTTTAATTTTCTTTAATATTTCAAAATCTTCTTTATTGGAAAATATTTTCTTTAGCTTTAATTCAAGCTCTGCAACCTTTTCATACTCTTTAGGCTTGCCAGAAATTGTAGCATTGAAATTTGTAAGACTTAGTTTCTTACTTAAAGTAATAGCTTTATTTTCAAATGATTGAATAAATTCTAAAAATTCTTTTTCCAAATTGATTTCCTATATATAAACAGAAGAATTAGTTTGTAAGTCAACTTATTTAATTAAAAAGTTCTTCATCCCTCATAAGTAATAATACAGCCGATTGTGGAACTATCACAAGTTTCTTTTTGTCAAGTTCAATATCAATAGCTTCTTTACGTAAGAAAATTGCAAAGTCACCTTCCTTAGCTTGTAGGGGAATATAATTATTATCCTTTTTTTCTTTCCAAGGTTCGTCATCAAACTGTGCAGAAGCAATTGGATAACCTGGACCAACTTTAATAATATAACCACCCTGTACTTTTTCTTTTTCTTGAATTCCAGGGGGAAGATAAAGTCCACTATTTGTTTTGTCTAAATTTGTTTCCGGCTTAATTAAAACCCTATCACCAACTATAATTATTTTTTGTGTGTCAACCATAAATAAGTTCTTTATATTTTCTAAAAAATTACAAATGTAAATTTACTAAGATATGTTTTGTTTACTAAGTTTTAGTAAACAAAAGAATTATTTTTATTAACTCATAATATTTTTTTTACTTTCAAATAACTATATTTGCCAACACTAATTATATTCAATGGAAATGATAGAGAGAATTTATTTAACCGGTTTTATGACTAGCGGAAAAAGTACGCTTGGAAGTATTCTAGCAAATGTTCTAGGTTGGGATTTTTATGATCTAGATAAAGAAATAGAAAAAGTTGAAGATATTATGGTTACTGAAATATTTGAGACCAAAGGGGAAGAATATTTTAGAGAACTTGAAACTAAAAAATTAACTCATTTTTCAAAAACAGAAAACATTATTGTTGCACTTGGTGGCGGAGCATTAAATAGTGATGAAAATTATAAAATAATTTCAGAATCTGGAAAGTTAGTTTATCTAAAAGTTAGTCCTGAAATAATTTATAAACGAATTAGAAAAAAAACCGATAGACCTTTGTTTAAAAATTTTGTTTTACAAGAAAACTCAAAAGAAGCTTTTCTAACAAAAATAAATAGCATGTTAAATGAAAGGGAAAAATACTATAATCGGGCAGATATGATTTTTCATGTTGATAATTCTCCAATTGGTAAAACTGTTGATAAACTTGCCAAACAAATAACAAGACTGATAAATGAAAAAAATAGAAATTAAAATACCCAATAATGAATACAACGTATTTTTAGGTGAAAATATATTTATTCGATTACCCAAAATCTTAAAGACAGAAAAACTTACAAATAATATTTTATTAGTAATTGATAAAAATGTAAATAAGTATTATTCAAAACAAATTGATAAAACATTTAATGAAATAAATATAAATTATAAAAAAATAATTATTACTGCCTCCGAAAAAAACAAATCTCTTGAAACTCTTACTAAAATCCATAAATATTTAATTAAGCATAGCTTTGGAAGAGATACAATTGTAATAGCACTTGGTGGCGGTATTGTTGGCGATATTACTGGATTTGCAGCAGCAACATATATGCGTGGTGTAAAATATATTCAAATCCCAACAACACTTCTATCAGCTGTTGATAGCTCGGTTGGGGGAAAAACCGGAATAAATTTTGGTAATACAAAAAATATTATTGGTTCATTTCATCAACCAGAATTGGTTCTAATTGATACAAGTTTTTTTAAGACTTTACCGGAAGAAGAACTGCTTTGCGGAATAGGAGAAATAGTTAAATATTGTTTTCTTACTGATAAAATATTCTTCAACTATGTGAAAAATAATATTGAAAATTTATTTTCACTTACTCCAAAGACTATTCAACATGTAATTACTAAGTCAATTGAATTTAAGGGAAATGTAGTTTCATCCGATGAAAAAGAAAGTGGAATTAGAAAAATATTAAATTTGGGTCATACCTTTGCACATGCTTTTGAGGTTGAACAGAAACACAAATTAAAACACGGACAAGCAGTTATTGTAGGAATAACTTGTTCACTTTATTTATCAAACGAGTTAAATATTATCTCTAAATCTGATTTTGAAAAATATCTTGATTTTCTTATGCTCTTCAGTAAAAAAATAGAACTAAAAAAGGTTAATATTAAAATGATATACAATGTTATGAGAAAGGACAAAAAAAATAGAGCTAATGAAATTCGATTTGTTCTAACTAACAAAGTTGGCAATATCTTAACTGATGTACCAACATCTAAAAAGTTTGCTCTTCAAGCAATTAAGAAAGGAATTTTACATTTTTAGATCATGAAAAAAGTTTTTCTTTTTATAAGTTTCTTATTTCAACTGTTTTCCTTTGCACAAGTTCAGAGGGAAACAAGAGCTGTTTGGCTAACAACAAATTTTGCTGCCGATTGGCCTCCAAAAACATACAATACCCAAACACAAAAAAATGATCTAAGAGAAATATTTCAAAATTTAAAATCTAAGAATTTCAATACTGTATATTTCCAAGTACGTAGTAATGGAACGGTTTTATATAATTCATCTATTGAACCCACCTCACCCTATATAACCGGAACTGTGGGAGATCCTCTTCCTTATGATCCTCTTCAGCTTGCAATCGATTTGGGAAAAGAGTTTGATATTGAAGTTCATGCATGGGTAAATATGGTTCGCTGTTTTACTGGAGAAAACAAAAACATTTTATTTTCTCCTAAACATATTAAGAATGTTCACCCAAGTTGGGCAATTAGAAAAATCAATAAAAAAGGAAAGCTTTCATATTGGTTAAATCCGGGTCTTTTTGAAGTCCAAGAATATTTAATAAGAATTCTTTTAGAAATTTCTAATAATTATGATATTGATGGAATCCAGTTAGATTTTTTTAGATATCCTGAAAGTAATTTTAACGATCAACAAACATATATCGATAATAATTTAGGAATGTCAAAAGATGACTGGCGTAGAAATAATCTAACTGAAATTTTAAAATTATTTCAACAAAGAGTTCAGCCTTTAAATAGGTATTTGAAAATAGGAGTTACTCCAATTGGCATTAAAGTTAACAAGCTGGGTGCTTCTGGGCTACAAGGCTTTTCCTCCCTTTATCAAGATACAGGAAGATGGTTGCGTGAAAATTTAGTTGACTATTTAGTACCTCAAATTTATTGGGCTTTTGAAAATAACCCAAGATTTGATTTATTGGCTAATGATTGGGTGCAAAACTCATATAATAGAAACATAGTATTGGGGTTGGCTGCTTATAAACCTAAAGTGAAACTTGAATTAGATGAAATGATAGATTATTCTCGTAAAATAGGTGCTGCAGGAATTTCCTTTTTTAGGTATAAAAATATTGCTGCAATTGAAGACGTTTACTTTTCTAATATTGCATTTCCTAAAAATATGGGATGGAAAATTTCCAACGAGGATAAATCATTTAACTCTAAGTGTAAAGCTACTTTTTTGTCTGATAATGAATTTTTAATTAGTTGGGGAATTCCAAGTAAAAATAATTATCGATATAATATATTATATAACTATTTAAGTGATAGTTCATTTACAAAAAAAATACTTTCAACAAAAAAGAACAAAGTAAAACTTGCATTTGTAAATCCTAAGAAGTTGCAATACCAGTATGGAGTTGGACAAATAGATAGGTTATGGAATGTAACAGAGGTTTGTAAAAAATTGGTGTTAAATGTCCCTCTGCTAGACTCACTTAAAAAAAATGCCAATGTATCTATAAGTCCAATGTTTATAAAGGTTAGTGATTCTATTTCTGTTTTATCTTTATTCTCTTTTTCCGATAAAGAAATTTTTTTAGAGGTAATTACAAAAGAAAATTTAATTTCTCAAGATAAGATAAATCTATTTTTTGGACAGAATATTATTGAAATAAAAAAAGATAAAACACTAATTAAAACTATCCAAATTAGAAATAGAAATAATGAGATTATTAATGAAATGAATTTTTTATAAGCTTTCTTTAAATTATTTATCGTTACTCCACAGAAAAATAAGACCTCTAATTAAAGTTGAGATAGCATACTTTTTATTTGAATTTTTTTTAGATACTAATTATAAAAAAGAGTAAGCTATATTAAAACAGTCTTAACTTAGAGAGGATCTATGGATATTGATAAGGAAAAATTTTTATGAAACATTTGCTATACAGAACTTGTTTATGAGAGAATAAATAAAAAACTGAATGTAGTATTTTCAAAAAAACAAATACAGAAAAGAATGTTAGAATAACGATAAATTCTAATACTTTTAGGGTTATAACTGTTGATAGAATTAAGCAATGAAAATTTGCACAAAATAATGTTGAATGAGATATTAAGCAACATGTGCTTAAGCTGATGTTTTGGAATAAAAACAAATAACAAAGTAGATTTTGCTTAAAATATACTCCACTTTCTTACTACTAACCGTTACACTAACCAAGTGTTGTTATTAACAGAAATAATATTATAATTAAATTTCTATTACAATATTTTTTAGTACTTATTATAAATAATTTGTTTTTCAACTTTAAGCAATCTACCTTTATATCTAATTCTCTCAATTTCTAAGTAATTGGAAATTCTAAAAATGAAAATAATTATTACTGTACTATTAACACTTACCTTAATTTCTTGCAACCAGCAAAAAGATCAAATATCCAAATTGCAAAACCAAATTGATAGTTTAGAAAACAAACTGGCTAACACTTACAAGCCTGGATTTGGTGAACTGATGGGTGGTATCCAGAATCATCACTCAAAACTTTGGTTTGCCGGTATTAACAAAAATTGGAAACTTGCAGACTTTGAAGTTCACGAAATTATTGAACTACTTGATGATGTAAAAAAATACCAAATCGAAAGAAAGGAAAGTAAAAATATTGAAATGATGAATCCGGCGTTAGAGAGTCTAAGTATTGCAGTTAAAAATAAAGACTTAAACTTATTTAAAGATACCTACAAACAGCTAACCAATACTTGTAATGATTGTCATAAAATTACCGAGTTCGAATTTAACATTGTGAAAGTTCCAACAAGACCAGCTTTTAGTAACCAAGAGTTTAGAAATTAAAATAATGTTCATTTGGGATTGTACTTACATTGCAATAAAGAAGATTCCAGCTTAAAGCGTACTGGAAAATACTATATTATTAATAAAAACAAACAGATTGCGAGCAATCTGTTTTACATTTCTCGCTTTTGCCTTTTCACTTTTATCTTTAGTCTTCCCTAATACTCATCCCAACTTTTAATTGAGAGTTCATCAATGTGTTTTTTACAGAAAGCAGAAATAAATTCTGATGCAAGTCTTGTGTTAGTTATTAGCGGAATGTTAAAATCAATCGCACTTCTTCTAATCGTGTAATCATTATCCAATTCATTTTTAGATAAATTTTTTGGAATATTAATTACTAGATCAATTTTTTTCTTTCTTAAATACTCAAGTGTGTTAGGTGTTTTTTTAGAACTTGGCCAATACAACAATTTGGAATTAACTTTATTTTCTTTTAGAAATTTATGTGTTCCGGTTGTTGCAAATAATTTATAACCATTTTGTAGAAGTAGTTTTGCACTACCAAGTAATTCCGCTTTGGATTCTACAGGACCCGTAGAAAGTAAAATATTTTTCTTAGGTATGTGCTGTCCTACTGATATCATTGACTTTAGCAGAGCATCGTAATAATCATCACCTATACAACCTACTTCTCCCGTTGAACTCATATCAACACCAAGTACAGGGTCTGCTTTACTTAATCTTGAAAAAGAAAATTGTGATGCTTTAATTCCAATGTACTCCAATTCAAAAAGAGATTTGTTTGGAATTTTATATTTTGT
>JAUTBQ010032002.1:0-18376 GCA_032361185.1 Lepetodrilus ovalis
TTCGAAGAGTTTGTAAAAAATAGCTATGATATATCAGGGTTATTTATGATAGCAAAGGAGTTTGATCCAGAGATACTCAAAGATTTTGAGAAAAATACCTTTGTAAAATTGGCAAAAAATGACCAAGAGCTATTTTTATTTAAAAACCCTATTATGGAAGAACTTAACAACAAAGCTAAAGAGATTTTCAACTCCCTTAAAGTTGCTATAAAAGAGAGAAAATACCAAGACTTGATATTTAAACATGAAGATAAAAAACTTAGTGACATAAATCCCATAAAACTAATCTTTATGGACAGCAACTGGTATATCGCTTATGTTCATGATGGGAAACTAAAATTTAGCAGACTTAGCTTTTTAAAAAATGTAACAAATGCATATAAAGATGAAATGTACCAAAAAAAGAACATAGAAGAGTATCTATCATTTTTAAAAACTATCCAAAACGCTATGACACTTTATGGAGTTAGACCAAAGATAGCAACTATCAAAGCAACTTTTGAAATAGCAAAATATTTCAAAAAAGATATGAAACGATTTTTCCCATCCCAAAAGTTTTTAGAAGAGCTAGATGATCAAAGTATCTTATTTACCATCGATTATACCCAACCACTAGAAATTACCCCTTTTATCCAGGAATGGATGCCAAATCTAATTATAGAGTCTCCTAATAGCCTAAAAAAAGTATATCTCAAAAAACTTCAAAAAACTATCCAAAATCATACTAAATAATACTAAACTCGACATTTTTTGTCATTTTACTCCACTATAATAACCTCAATCCAATCAAATTTGGTACTTGAGGAGTTTGCATCTTTTTTGCAAATCGATAGTTTTTCTTCATAAGGAGTTTTTATGAAATCTGTTTTTCGTTCTGTAGTTTTTGGTTTTTCTGTTGTTTCTGTTCTTGGTGCATCATCTGCTTTTGCAAAATCTTCTATCGTGAAGAGTTCTGCTATTAGACTTGTTGGTGATACTTCTATCCAAGATGTTGTCAAAACTGGTGTTTATGTTGCTGCTGAGGTTGTTTCTGTTCCTACTGCTATCGCTAGTGCATCTGCCTTGGGTGTGACTGCTGGTACTGGTACGGCTATATCAACACTTAGTGGGGCTGCTGCTGTTAGTGCAACTTCCGCAGCTATAGGAGCTTCAACGGCGACTGCTTTAACTGCAGCCACAGGTGTTGTTTTTGCTCCTGCGGTTGTAGGTGGAGTTATCATCTTTGGTGTGGCTAGTGGTGTGGCTTATGGCTTCAATGAACTCTTTTTTGATGAAGATTAGGAGATAGTTATGTTGAGGGCTTTACTTATTTTTACTATGTTGTTATCTAGTGTAGATGCGGGGAAACTTGACTTGTTTAAAAAGTTTATATTTTCCTCTAAAAAACCTATAAACTATAAGTTAAGAGATAAAAAACATCCAAAAACAGGTGTACCATATAACAAACATGGCTATCCAAAGTTCAAAGCCACAGATACATGTGATATGAAACTATCATGGTATACGATAAACTTTGATAAGTTTCAAAATGATTCAAGTATAAGATCTAAACACTTCTCAATCTGTTCAAAAAAGCTTTATAAAAAAACGATAAAAAACCCTGCCCTCAAAAGTAGTTTTTCAAAACAACAACTTAGACAACTAAGAGATGGAAAGACACCAGATAACTATACTTGGCATCATGAACCAAAGAAAAACATCTTAACCCTTGTAGATAGAGAAACTCATGCAAGTACAGCTCATAGCGGAGGCTTTTCTCGCCATCACTAGAAAAATAGTATTTGTTTAAATCTCATCTTAACTATTTCAACATATATTATGCTACAATTAAAAATTATAAACGATACATAATGTCATAAAGTTTTCATATACTACCTTTTTATATAATGCGAAGTATTAGGTAAAATAAAAAACAAATGACACTATTTGTCACTATACTTCTCTATACTACTCTTGAATCAAAACAAGGAGATAAAGAATTTTTCACAAACTTTCAATTATTCGTCGTGAAGCTAAAGAAAACACAACAGCTATACCTTCAAAAAAGGTTTACAAACGGAAAAACAAACATAGAAAAAGGATAAAAATGAGTTTTAAATGCATAGTTATACTGTGTGAACACTTTGAACAATGTACTTATTCAAAGTGTTCAGTTTAAGTTTAAGCACTATCCAACATATGGCTAAACTTTCTTTTCAAACTTCCAATAACACTATGTTGCGTTTTTACCCCTTGTAAAAGATAGGTTTTAGTCATGTAAATCGTCCAGTTTCTAAACTCTGTAGCTTCGTAGATGTTTAGACGATAGCCTATCGCCATGATGACATCTAAGTTAAAAAAATTCACAATATATGGTTTTCCATCATCAGTGTAAAGGGTTAGCTTTTTATTTACTTTTTGAGCATCGAGTGAGCCACTTTTGAGTATATCTTTGAGTGTCTCAAAAACCAACCGTGTCTCAACCCCAAAAAGTTTGCTCATACTCTCCAAAGTCAACCAAAATGTATCGTCATAAAAACATACATGTATAGGTGTATCATCTTCTTGTCTGTTATAGTAAACTGCTTGTCTGTTCATGTCAATCTCCTAGATTTCTTTTTTATGTCAAAATGATACTATATTTTTCAAGAAGAGGGGAATAATATTTCAAAATGAAATATTATTTTAAACGACACCATCTGTCACTTCAATACTCTATACTTAAAATATTAAATAATTTTATGAAATATTAATTAATTTAAATATATAATATTTTCCAAAGGAGTAAACCCTATGTTAACCTTTCACAAACTAGATATAAAACTAAAACCATCTTCTATAACTCCCCTACCCTTTATAGGTTCAACCCTAAGAGGTGCTTTTGGCATGAGTCTTAAAAAAGTAATCTGTATAAACCCATCGTTTACATGTAAAGGCTGTTTTGCAAAAGATAACTGTCTATTTTATGACTTTTATGAGGAAAAAAACAAAGCCCACCAGTATAGGTTTGATTTTTCCTTAAATCCTAAAAACTACAACTTTTCACTCTATCTGTTTGAAGAAGCCACACAAAAACTTCCTTATGTTGTGAGTGCTTTACATAACATGCTTACAGAACAAGGACTAGGAGTAAGAAGAGATAAGTTTGAGATAGACACCATCAAGTGCAACGACATCACTATCTATAAAGAGGGAGAGTTTAACTTAAAAGATATACAAGCACAAAACTTTGAGCTAGATGAGCTACCAAAAAGCATAGAGCTACAACTAACAACCCCACTTCGCATGAAGTATCAAAGCAAACTTTTAACCCAAAAACCAGCACTTGAAACCCTACTCTACTCTATACAAAACCGTCTAACACAGATAAAAAACGAACCAAGAGTGAAACTAACATTTACCCCAACATACAAAGAGGGTTATGCAAAAGTAAGATTTCAAGACCAGACAAGAAGAAGCAACCGTCAAAAAACAAAACTCCAGATAGGAGGAGTACTAGGAGCCATAGCCTATAAAGAGATAGATGAAAAAAGTCTCATACTTCTAAAACTAGGAGAGATACTAGGAGTAGGAAAACAGACTGTTTTTGGGATGGGAAAGATAAGAGTGAAAAGTTTATGAGAGGACAATATATGTCGTTTGAAATGTGTAAAATAATAAAAAAGGATACAAATGAGTGATTTTGAAAAATACTTTGATAGTAAATTTGTCAACTTAAAACCAGATATTGTAGATATTGACAACTTACTAGCAGATGATATGACACTAATCATAGGAGATTTTTATGGTATTCAAAAGTTTATATTTGAGAGACTTGCTACCAAAAATGCTAGTAAAGTTTTAAGAGCAAAGTCTGCCTTTATACAGATATTTACCGAATATCTTGCAAAATATATCTGCCACAAACTTGATATAGATACAAAATACATACTAACACAAAATGCAGGGAAGTTTGAGATACTTGCACCAAATATAGATATAGATTTGTCTAACATTCAAGATAGTATAAATAGCTACTTTTTAGATAATTTTTATGGACTTAGTGGGGCAATCATCTGTAAAAAAGAGTGTAAAAAAGAGGATTATAATGATTCAAAAAGATATAGAAAACTTAGAGAGGATATAGCACTTACACTTGAAAGAGAGAAGTTTAAAAAGTTTAATTTATCATCTTGTAAATCTATAATAAACGAGTATGATACATCTGTTACAAACCAAACACTATGTCAAATTTGTAACATAAGAAAGATAAAAGATAAAAACTGTCAAATATGTAATTCTTTTATAAAACTAAGTAAAAAACTATCAAATTCATCTAAGCAATCATATCAAGTTAATAGCAAAGAGATAGGAATCAACTTAGGAGATAACTTTTATACTGATATAGAGATTACTGATAAAATAAAATCATATATTTTATATATTCAAGATAAAAATGAGAATTTCAAGAAACCAGCTGATTTCTCGTATCTTTCCCAACAAAGTTGTAATAGTTCTGATATTGGTATAAAAGCACTTGGTATATTGAAAGCTGATGTAGATCATATGGGCATATTTTTAGAAGAGAGCGATATAACTGAAAATTTTAAAAATTTTGATCTTTTCTCAAAAACAGTAGATAACTTTTTCTCTATACATGTACCAAATATGATGAGAGAAACTTATCCTAACACATACACAGTTTTTGCAGGTGGAGATGATTTATTTTTAGTTGGAGCATGGGATGAGATTCTAGAACTTGCAAAAGAGATAAGAGAAGAGTTTAAACTGTTTATAAAGTCAAAACTTTCTATATCGTTTGGTATCGCTATCACAAAACCCTCTACACCAATAAGTTATTTAGCTGAACATACTGAACATTTACTAGAAAAATCCAAAGAGATAGATGATGATAAAGATGCTATCTCACTCTTTGGTGAAACTGTAAAATGGGATAGTTACAACGATATATATAGCAAACTTTATCCAGAGTTTGAAAAACTTACAAACAACGATGTTAAAACATCATCACTATATAGACTTTTAACATTTTGCCAAATGAAAATAGAGATAAATAGAGATATAGAAAATGCTCTTTGGAGGTCAAAGCTAAGTTATATGTTTCATAGGAACATAGACAAAAAACATTATGGATTGATAGCAATGCTAGAAACATGTATAGAAAATAATGCAAAGGAAACAAAAATGGTACTAAGTGAATTTATATATAAAAGGAGAGAAGTATGAGTTTGATAGATTGGGACAATAAAAACTGGAAACAAAAAGAGGATGGTGATTTTATCTTTGATCTGCACAGCATCACAGATAAAACTTTTGATATAACAGCTCAAAAGTGGTCAAAAGTTATAGCAAATGCAGATAGAGGTGTTGAAAAAAACCAACTTAGAAACTTCTATGACAGAGTTTTAAAGTTAGAAGAAAAGACAACAAATACCAATGATGAAGAGTTTAAAACAGAAGTATTGCCATTTGTAAAGATGTTAAATTCTAAAGTTGCATATGCAAAAAACAAACAACAAGGCTCAGTTAATCAAGCTTTTGTAGAGTTTATGAATGAAGCCATCGGGCAAGTTCATGATAAAAACTCTTTTTTTAACTTCAAGTATATTTTTGAAGCTATTATAGGTTTTTATGAAAAAGAAGATAAGTACAAAAGCAAATTTTTCATAAAACAAAATGCTGATAAACATAACAATAGAAATAAAAACAATAACTATAACAGAAACAACAATAAAGGAAGAAGATAATGAAAACAAAACTAAGAATCATAACAGGACTTCATATAGGTGGTAGTGATGATACTATGAAGATAGGTGGTATTGATAGTTCTGTAGTTAAAAGAGAAGTTTATGCAAGTAGTGATGGAGAGATAAGCTATGATGGGACAGGGAAAAAAGTAACTGAACCTTATATACCAGGTAGTAGCCTAAAGGGAAAAGTAAGAAGTTTATTAGAGCATAGTTTTGGACTCATATTGGAACAAAAACAACTCTTAGGAAGAAAAGCAGGAAAACCTGTTGATAGTAATTTTAAAAATAAACTAGAAGGGACACTAGCAAAAAAAGCTAATCTTATCATCACACTATTTGGCGAAAGTGCAGGAAGTGGTGATACAGAAAATACCAAGATTACAAGAGTTATATTTAGAGATACATTTTTAACAAAAGAGAGTCGAAAACTTTATCTTGAAAATAAAATAGCCCTATCAGAAGAGAAAGCTGAAAACACTATCAATCGTGTAAATATTACAGCAAATCCAAGATTTATGGAGAGAGTACCAGCAGGAGTTGATTTTGATTTTGAAGTAGTTTTGAGAAATTTTGAAGAAGATAAAGATTTACCACTTGAAAAAACTCTTGAACTTGGACTTAAACTTCTTGAAAATGATGCACTAGGTGGTGGTGGTAGTAGAGGAAATGGAAAGATAGAGTTTGCACTATATAAAAATGACGACAGAGATATTACAGCAGAGATTTCCACACTTATGAAAGAGATTGAAGAGAGTCTATAATGGAACTTTTAACATTAGAGATTACACCATTGTCCAATTTTGGCACGATTCCAAAAGGTGATACGATATTTGGTCAAATCTTAGCTTATCTTTTTTTAGATGGTAACGATATGTTTGAAAACTATCTAAGCGAAGAACCAAAACTGATAGTATCAGATATGATGCCTTATGGTTATGTTTATAAACCAAATCTACCAATGGACTGCTTTAAAGATAAAATCGACACAAAGATAGATAAAAAAGATTTAAGAAAAAGAGACTTTATTTCATTGGAAAATTTACAAAAAGGTGATTTGCACCTCTGTGAAAAGATTGACTTTATGAATGAGTTTGTAACCATTAAAAACTCTATAAATCGTACAACTTTTACAACAGAAGGTGATAATTTTGCCCCTTATGGAATCAATGAAATCTCTTTCTCAAAAAAACTTTGGATGTTTATATTGGTTGAGAACAATATAAAAGAAGAGATATTATCAACAATAAAAAAAATAGGTAACTACGGTTTTGGAAAAGATGCAAATCTAGGAAAAGGAAATTTTGATATAAAGGTTGTTGACAACACTATAAAAGATATAGATTCACCATACTATCTTAGTATATCTCCAACTATTTTAAAAGATGAAAACATAACAGATAGCTGGTATGAACCATTTACTAGATTTGGTATGTTTGGATTAAGTCAAGCAGATACAAATGCTTTTAAAAAGCCTACTCTATTAGCAAATAGTGCTGCTGTAGTTGTCCTAGAAAATAAAAAGCAATATTTTGGAAACTGTATCGATAACGGTTCAAAAGATAAACCATCATTTTTACAAGGCTACTCTATAGCTATACCATTTCACATAAAGGATAATTCATGCCTAGATATAGATTAACAACACTAACTCCCATTCATATATCAAGTGGTAAAGAGTATGAAAGAAACTATAATCTTTTAGAAAAAGATGGATTTATCTATATCTATGATGAGTTTAAACTTGTAGAATATTTTATAAAACATCAAATTACTATCCCAGAAGAGTTAAATCAATTAAAACAAATTATCGAAACAAATAGTAGTAGCATTATTGAGTCTGGATTACACCTAAGAAAAATAGAGAATCATTTTTTAAAATTTAACAAACCTCTACTTGAAAACATCACAACAGCAAAAAATCCAATCATAACAGGCAGTAGCATAAAAGGTAGCCTAAGAACAGCTATATTGGATTGTATCGTAAATCATGAACAATGCAATAAAATAACCAAAAACTTTGAAAAAAACTATTTTGATGATAAAAGATTAAAAAAAAGAATAGACAAAGACCTTGCAAATATATTTAAGTATCTCAAAGTAAGTGACTCCCTGCTTCCACTCAAAACAAAAGTATATAAAACTATCAACATAAAAAAAGATAAAAGCCATCAAGAAAATCGACAAAATCGTCTTGAAGAGATTAGTAACTATGTTGAAGCTATCAAACCCAATCAATCTTTTGAGATAGAGATAAATGATACACATCAAGAACAAATATTTAAAAACCTTGCATGGATATGCAATAAATTTTATATTCCATTTTTTGCCGAAGATGACAAATATTACTTTTCTAAAAAAACAGACATGATTGAAAAAGTACAAAATGCGACAAAAGAAGCATTTATCATAAATATAGGAAGATTTGGAGGGGCTGAAAGCAAATCAATAAATGGATTAAGAGAGATAAGAGCATCAAAGGCAGATGACAAATCAACAACATCTGCTAAAACATTTGCCCTAGAAAAAGATACAGATGAAAATATATACTTTGAAGATGAACTTCTCCCTTTTGGATGGATAATGTGTGAAAAGATAGAAAAGCAAAGACTCTAAGAGTATAAAATGAAAAAATTATATCTACTTTTTAGTCATACTCTTACAGATGAACAAAAAAAAGATGCATCTACCTCTTTTGGCACTAAGGAGTTTATCTATCTACCTAAAGAGTTACAAGATATTTGGTCTCATATATCACCACATGAGAGGGAGATAAATGATTTTCTAAATCCTATATGGGACTATTTGAAAAAAACTATCAATAAAAATGACCTTGTTCTCATACAAGGTGATTTTGGTGCTACTCATTTAGCTGTAAAGTTGATTCAAGAGCTTGGAGCAACTGCTATATATGCGACAACACAGAGAGAGATAAAAGAGATTATAAAAGATAACAAAGTTATAAAAACATCAATATTTAAACATGTGAGGTTTAGAAGTTATGAGTAAATGGATAGAAAAGTATAATGCACTTATATGGTTTGTAGGCTTATCTCTAGTTAGTATCATCATATATATCGTAGATAGCAGTAGTGTTCTTTGGAACTTTTTAGGTGCTGTTGATACAGCTTTTGCTGTAGCGCTTGGTGTCTTGGCATTTGTAGCATATCGCAACATGGTTAGAGATGAAGATGAAGTATCTTTGTATTTTAAACTTCTAAACAACAAAAAGATAGATACAAAACTAACAATTCTTAGAAAAAACTTTACTCGTTCGGAAGTATTGGGTGTATTAGGCATGATACAAAAACATCCAAAAGATAGATTTGAGATAAAATCTTTACAAAAGATAGACTTTTTAAAAAAACTTCACAAACTTCAAAAAGGCAATGATAAACTTTTTTTTATAGAACTCATAGAAGACGAAATAGAACAATTTAAAACAGAGGATATATAAGATGGCAAAGATATTGATTTCACCACTAGGAACTGGTCAAAAAGCAGAAGGTGGATATAGAAAAGCTACCTATAGTTATAACAAACAAAAAGTCCATACAACTTTTGTATCAAAAGCACTTTGTGAAATACTAAAAATTGATAAACTTTTTTTGATAGGAACAAAAGGATCCATTTGGGATAGTGCCTATAAAGAATTTAGCCAACCTGATAACTACAATGAAGAGATGGAACTCAATCTATATGAAAAAGTAGATAAAAAAGAGATTATAGAAGATGATTTACATATCGCAAATAAAGTCATATCTAAAAAGCTAGGTAGTGATGGATCTAAATGCTTTTTGATTGAGTATGGACAAAACGACGATGAACTTTGGTCAAATTTTGAAAAATATATAAAGATATTAGAACATGTAGATGATGATGATATAGTTTATATAGATATAACCCATGCATTTAGGTCATTGTCTCTTATGTCTTTTTTAATGGTTCAGTTTGGGCATATCGTCAAAAATAAAAAGTTTAAAATAGGTGGTGTTTTTTATGGGATGCTTGAAGTTTCTCATGAAAACAAAGGTATAACACCGATAATAGACCTAAAAATACTATACGACTTGATGGAGTGGATAAAAGCAATAGACAACTTTAAAAACTATGCAAATGGTGACAATATAGCACTACTTTTAAAACAAACCGATGCCTATAAAAATGAGTTCAATATCTTTAACAACTATACAAATGCTATGAGGATAGCAAACATGGCAGCTGTAAAACAAAACATAAATAGTATCTCTAATAAATTAAATATTTTGGAAGAATCTAAAAGTCCCATCATAAGACTTATGAGTGATGAAATGAAAGATTTTATATCAAGACTAAACAAAGAGAAGATGTCAGACTTTCAGATAGAGTTAGCACACTGGTACTGCGAACATAAACACTTTGCTCTATCTTATATGGCTTTGGCAGAAGCCATAGTATCAAAATCTTGTGAGATAAGAGGATACACGATAAATAGTGAAAGTGGCAGAAACAGTGCAAAAAAAGAGATACATAAACTAGATAAAACTCTTTCAAATAAAATATATAGAACTGTAAATAAAATCAGAAATAACATAGCCCATCAACTCCAAAAAAGAGAAGATGCTATACTATCAGATATAAATAATTTACCAAACTACATAAAAGATACAAAAAGAATATTTCATAATTTAAGTTCAACCAATCCATGATAACTACACTATCTTTATGTGAACTTTTTTCATACCATTAAAGCCTATATTTAGGACTTTTAAGCTAAAATATAGCCCAAACTAGAGCATACAAAACCATCGATTTACGAATTTTTTTATAAATCTCGATACAGTTGCTTGTTATTTAACTTCTCACTGTTATATAAAATCTTGAGGATACCAAGAAATAGGCTATTTAAAAACTATGACCCGCTTTAAGGGAATTGAAACAAATGAGGTACGTTACCAAGTATAAAACTAAAAAAAAAATTTAGAAACTATGACCCGCTTTAAGGGGATTGAAACTCATAATTTTCCTCCTATAGAAAATATTTTAATTGTTTAGAAACTATGACCCGCTTTAAGGGGATTTTACAAAGTATAAAGCCCTAATTTTAGGGTTTTATCGGAAGTCGTGCTTTAGCTAGACCTTTATGAGAAGTTGCATGATGGCTATGTTTTTTCTTCTTTTGTATTTGAATTGGCGTTTATAAGCTAAAAAAACATGCACAGCACATCAATTTCTTCATGGGTGGAACTAAAGTTTCCACTTCCAAAACCCCTTAAAATTGGCATCTTGTTTAAAAAAATATTTGTGTAGAAAGCTATGGCTGAAGCTTCCAAAGCTCTTAAATATATTTTATCGACATCATGTGTCTTTTTTCTTTACTATACTTACTCTTACATTACCTCAAGGAGTATGATTATGAGTAAACTATCCACCAGAGAACTAGCTATAGAGAACAAGCTTTATCAAGATATAACACTTCTTTTGTTTATACACGACCCTGCAAGACTTTGCTACAGTGACAACCTACTTGAGTATGAGCCACAAGCTAGTCTAATCTTTTCAAAACTTCATACTATATCAGATGTCGATATACTAGCAAAAGAGATAAAGAGTATTTTTATACAGCTTTTTTCACAAGAGGTTGCTAACGATTTTAGTGATTATCGGCTATTGGCAACAGAGATAGAAAGAAGCTACAAAAAAGCTCAAATATTAAAAAACAGAGGAGTTTTATAATCATGTGGTCGATAATCGGTATACTTTTTTTACTATATATTTTCTTTGGTAGAGATAGCAACGACGATAACTTTTGCTACGATAATGATGATTTATTTGATAGTGACGATGAGATTATCAATCCTGACGAATATAGCTTTTCAAGAGACATCATGATAGATGATGAACTAGACTTTAATGATTGGTAAATAACTACAAAGTATAAAGCCCTAATTTTAGGGATTTATCGGAAGTCGTGCTTTAGTGAGAGATTTATGGGAAGTTGCATAATGGCTATGTTTTTTTCTTCTTTTACATTTGAATGTTTATAAACTAAAAGAACATACAAGTTATATAAATGTTTCCATGGGTGAAACTAAAGTTTCCACTTCCAAAGCTCTTGGAAGTCGTGTGATGGCTATGTTTTTTTCTTCTTTTGTATTTGAGTGTTTATAAACTAAAAGAACATACAAGTTATATAAATGTTTCCATAGGTGGAGCTGAAGCTTCCACTTCCAAAGAACCACTAAAATTTAAAATTGATATAATATAGAAAATCCAATACTAAGGACATCTCTTGCATACAAACTTACCACACATAGATGCCCCTGAACATTATCAATTTGTTACTTTTAGGACTAAAGATAGTATAGATGATTATCTTAAAAAAATGTTTTTTGAAGATATAGACAATAGAGTTAAACAGTATAAAATAGACCAGCATTTAGACCAATCAACTAAAGGAAACTATCTAAACGATACAGTAATAGATGAGATAAAAAGATACTTTATTTCATATGATAAAAGGTTATTTGAGATTATAGCTTTTTGTATCATGCCAAATCATATACATATATTGTTCAAACAAAAAGAGCCATTGTCAGAAGTTTTAAGAGTTATCAAAGGTGGTTCAGCACATATAGCAAACAATATACTTGAAAGAAAAGGTAAGTTTTGGGCAGGTAAATATTATGATGCAGTCATAAGAGATGAAAAGCATTTTAACTCTGTTTATAACTACATAAAAGAGAATCCTCAAAAAGCTGGATTAAAAGATAGTGATAGAAGGTTTTTTGGAATATATGAATAAGAGTGCTTTAGCTAAACCTTTATAAGTAGTTGAGTCTTTATTTGACTTTTTGAAAACTAAAGTTATATGAATCTATCTTGGGTGGAGCTGAACCAAAGCTCTTGGAAGTCGTGCTTTATCCATAGCTTTCTACACAAATATTTACAAAGTATAAAGACCTGATTTTAGGGTTTTATCGGAAGTCGTGCTTTAGCTAGACCTTTATGGGAAGTTGAATTATAGCTATGTTTTTTTCTTTTTTTATGTTTAAATGTCTAAAAACTAAAAAAACATGTATAGCATATCAACTTTTTCATGGGTGGAACTAAAGTTTCCACTTCCAAAACCCCTAAATATTAGCATGTTGTTTAAAAAAATATTTGTGTAGAAAGCTTTGGCTTTAGCTAGACCCTTATGGGAAATTGCATGATGGCTATGTTTTTTTCTTTTTTACATTTGAGTGTTTGAAAACTAAAAAACATGCAAATTATATGAATGTTTACATGAGTGGAGCTGAAGCTTCCACTTCCAAAACCTCCCTCCTAACAATCACAATTTTATATGAAAATATTTAACGACACTATATGTCACTATACTCCATTATACTACAGGTATCAAAACAAGGAGTTAGGGATGAGAAACGACATAACATACGGTGTGAGAAACCATGAGATACTTGAGAGTGCTATGGGCTTTTTTATGATGGAGTTGCTTGTATATAGTTATACCTTGGGTGTTAGTTCATCTACTGAATTTGGTGTTATCTTCTTTTTTATAACTATTTTGCTTATAAGTTTTTCTCGAATCTTGGCTTATATCATATTTATAATATTTACTATTCAAACTACCAAGTACCTGTTTCATAGACTAGAAGATTATTATGATACGAACATGTTATATATATTTACCGCTATTGGTTTTATATTTATCTTGCGAATTCATAACAATGCTTTTTACTACTATCATGAGCCAGAGTATGAATACGATGAAGATTAAAAAAAACAAGGAGATAACATGTGGTGGTTTTTAGCAGGTTTTTTAGGGTTTTATTTTTTACCAAGAGAGTTACATTGTTATTGGCTCTATTTTTTGACTGTGTTAAACATAGCCATCTTTGTATTTCGCATAAGCAGAGATGACTCTTAAAGATATAGAATAATTTTCACTTATATACAAAACTTTATATAAACGACATTATTTGTCATTTGAGTCCTATATACTATGGCTATAACAAAAAAGGAGTTAATTATGAAACATAGAGATTTTCATCGTCTTGCTATCATCAGAGGTGAGGCACGGGGAAACACAACTTATGTGCCTTCAAAAAAGGTCTATTCACGAAAAACAAAACATAAAACAAAAGGAGTTTAACATGTTTAAAAAGATTAGTTTCATTGTAACAAGTGGGTTACTTACAAGTAGCCTTTATGCAGGTAGTGCAAACTACGGTATCTCGACAGCAACTTTCGCAGATGGCGATGCTGGGTATGGGTTCAGTGTGGGTACAAACTGGTTTTTCTATCAACCAAAAGAGCTTGAGGGCTTTGGTGTAGGTGTGGCTACAGATATGGGCTACTTCACACTAGGAGATACAAAAAATCTCAACGACGATGCAGGTATGTTGATAAATCTTGACTTAACAGCAGGTTTTGAGATAGAAGATACAACACTCTATGCTGGTGTCGGTTATGGTGCAGGTCAGATAGGTTCTATCTACTACAAGGGGTTAAACTACCAAGTTGCTGCTGAGTACGACTTTTCACCAACTAGTGGTATAGGTGTTAAGTACAATCATAACAATTGTGACTTGGTTTTAGTTGGAGACGGTGACTCAACAGACTTGGACATCATCTCTGTTTACTATAAATACTCATTAGCAAAAAAGGAAACTAAAAATGAAAAATAATCTAACAAAAATCATCAAATTGGCTCTACTAGGTTCTTTACTCATAGGATGTGGCAGTAGCGATAGCAGTACATCGTCGATAACTAAGCCCAAAAGCAGTAGTAAAAAATCTGGAAAATTTGATGCTAAAACTAGTGTCAAGCCAACATCATTTAAGTTAGAGTATAAAGATAAAGACCATATCATACTCTCATGGGACAAGGTAGAAAAAGCTAGTTCATATACTGTAAAAATCGCTGTAAATGCCCTAACACTCATGTACACGATACCTTACAAAGTAGTGTATGAACCAAGGGTAAACTTAGCTGGATTTAAAAACAAAGAGTGGTGGGTTTCTGTAAAAGCAGATAGTTCAAACCTAGGTGGAGCGATGACTTCGGTAACTATGACTCAAGATGGGGCATATATCTCAAAAGATAAAGCTACAAAGTAGATAAATAACTACAAAGTATAAAGCCCTAATTTTAGGGTTTTATCGGAAGTCGTGCTTTAGCCAAAGCTTTCTACACAAATCATAAAGTTTGATTTTAAGGGGTTTTGGAAGTGGAAGCTTCAGCTCCACCCATGGAAATATTCATATAACTTGTATATTTTTTTTAGTTTTTCAAGCTACAAATGCTAAAAACTAAAATATTATACTTAAAATACAACTATTTCTAACGGTAGAGCTAAAGCTTCTACTTCCATAAGTTCCCTAAATATTGGTATCTTATTTAGAAAAGTATGTCTAGAAAGCTTTTACTTTAAAATTATGATAAAATAAAAAAGTTTAATATGACAGATAGTGTCGTAACAACTTTATATACTACCTTTGAACATAATTTTAAAGGAAAAACATGAAAGAAGAACTTGACAAAATCATGTTAGTAAAACTACTATCAGCGATACTAAAGTCACAGAAAAAACTCAAAAAAGGCTCAAGATGAACCAAGAGATTCGCATACTAAACATACTTTCAAAACTATCATCTCATAAAGTAGTCTGTATAGAGCATTTAGAACATGAACTCCAAACAGCAAAAAGAACACTTCAAAGAGATATGAAGATACTAAAAGAGTTTTTTAAAGAGTCTTTGATTTCCCCACAACGGGGGTGTTATCAGCTTTTAAACAACCACTTTTTTTCAAATATCTTACAAGGAGGCAAAAAGTCAACTGCTTTAAAAGAGTTTTTTGAGTTTTTGGCGATATTTGACACTAAAGCTTTGAAGTTTATCGAGGGCGATGAGTTTGCTTTTTTCCACAAGATGAAAAAAGAGTCTAAACAGATATATAGCATCTTTGAAAGTCCCATAGAAGAGTTAGAAAACATAGAGTTTTTTGATGAGATAAAACAAGCCATCAAGTATAGACAATACTGCGACATCATCTATAACGAAAAAGAGCCAAAAATCTTAAAAGATGTAGAACCTCAAAAGATACTCTATGCCAAAAACAACTGGTACTTGGCAATCATGAGTAAAACTAACTATCAAAAAAATGGAGGGTTTAAACGGCTTCGTATCAACTTTATAGATGAGTTTAAACTAAAAAACAAAACTTTTCAGACAAACATCCAAGCACAGATGCATATACAAAACATGCAATCACTCTTTCAAGACTTTGACAGTCCAAACTATGAAGTACAAGTTCGTGTCTCTTACGAGGTTTCCAGATACTTTCGTGTGAAAAAGCATCTCTCTTCACAAAAACTTATATCTGAGGAAAAAAATGGCGACTTAATCTTATCGTTTCAGATAAACGATGACATGGAGATAATCCCTCTCATAAAGACATGGATACCACATCTAAAGGTTATATCACCTACAAGACTTGATAACAAGATAAAAGAGGAACTTGCAAAATATTAATATTTATAATTCAGTTTAAATTACATATTGAAATTATTTTAGTATTGTATATTTCAATATGTCATATATTGTTTCCTAAAATACTGTTTTACTCCGATTATATTGACATTTTCCCAAAAAAGTTATAAAATACTACTTTAACAGTATTTTAGGAAGATTTTTATACTTTTTATGTATAATACTGTTTAACTAGGATTAAAGGTTCAAACATGGCAAAAAAGGTTAAAAGCATACCTACTCCAATACAAGATGGATACCTTACAAAAGAGCTTTTGGGGGAGTTTATACGAGCTCGTCGAACCCAAGAGGGGTTAAAGATGCACGATGTGGCTATGCTTTGTGGTATCTCCATAGATACTTTGACAAACATAGAGACAGCAAAGGCAAATGTCAGGATTGATTTGGTTTTAAATGTCGCAAAGATGCTTGGTATAAAGATAACCATACAACCATGGGATACAGATGTCAAATAGCCTAAATGTCTACTTTAAAGATCACCATGTTGCTAAACTAGAACTAGTTGAGAGTTCACAAGAGTTTACTTTTTCATATACTCAGAGTTGGAAAAAAGATGGATTTGAGATATCTCCAAACATCAGGTTTAACAATGTCACATCTTCGGGAACTATAAAAAAGTTTCTTGACAATCTTCTTCCAGAGGGAAAAGGTTTAGAGGTTTTTAGCCTATTTTTTCATATCACAAAAAACAATACCCTAGCTCTAACTCGCCAAATTGGCAATGAAACTTCAGGGGCACTAAGCTTTTTTGAAGATGAGATACAAAAAGTGAAAACATCTTCTCGTCCTATAGATATCAGAGAGCTTACAAACCGTATAAAGATAGAAGACCCTATACAGCTTATCATATGGGATGGTAAACCTCGTCTTAGTGTTGCTGGAGTTCAAGATAAACTTCCTATCATGTACGATGATGGAGAGTATAGCTTTGGAGAGGGACTTTTAGCCTCTACTCATATCTTAAAGTTTGAAACAGATCGGCAAAGGCACTTAGTTCTAAACGAATATATCTGCATGAAACTAGCTCTTACTATCGGTCTTGATATCGCCGAGGTAGAGATGAAGAGGTTTGATACCCGCCCTGCTCTTTTGGTAAAACGATTTGATAGAAAAAAAGTTAGTAAAGATGAGATTCAACGCCTTCACATGATAGATGGATGTCAAGCACTTGACCTTGCTCCAACATACAAGTATGAGAGGAACTTTGGTTCAGGAAGAGATGTAAAACATATACGAGAAGGTGTCAGTTTTCAAAAACTTTTTGACTTCTCAAAACTATGCAAAAACCCAATAAAAACAAAACTATCGATTCTCCAATGGGCATTTTTCAACCTTCTTATATCAAATAGTGACGCTCATGGTAAAAACATATCATTTTTTGTAGATCAAAGTGGTTACCATCTCACACCCTATTATGATTTGGTCTGTATTGCCATGTATCCTGAGTTTGAACAAGAACTCTCTATGGCATTTGGAGATGATTTTTCTATAGATATAAAAGCTTATCAGATAGCAGATTTGTGTGAAGTTTGTGAGATAAACAGAAGGCTTGCTAGTAAAGAACTCAAAACTTTGTCACAAAAGTTGATAGAGGTTATAGAGACAACAAAGTTTGAGTGGATAACAAAAGATAAAAAAGAGGAAGAGTTTGTAGAAAAACTTTTACAACATATCAAGAGTAGAGCACATTTATATAAAGAGATAGCAGATGAAATCGTGTCAGTAAAGTTATAAAAATCAAAAAGGATTACCGTGGAAAAATTGTCAATTGCGTTTAAAAACATTGCTTTAGTCAAAGAGATAGAGTCTCCTGAAAATCCAGGTGGATTGGAAAAAAGAGTGGCACTTACTCCTGACGATGTAGGACAATTAACAGAGGCTGGTCTTAATGTTTATGTTGAGTATGGTGCTGGAGAGGGTGTAGGTTTTGATGATGATGAGTATCTTAAAAATGGTGCCATCATGCAGACGGCTGATGAGATATATCTGGACAAAGATATGATTATAAAATTTAAAGGGCCTTCTTTAGAGTCGATATCAGAGATGAAAAAAGGGTGTACCCTCTTTTGTATGGCTCATTTTCACTCTTTTCCAGAGAGGGCAAAAATGCTTGA
>JAUTBQ010032113.1:0-18376 GCA_032361185.1 Lepetodrilus ovalis
AACTATCTGCCAAGTTTCATGCTTCTACCCAAAAGTGCACGAAACACCCCAAAATCTGCATGTGGCCGCCCCACTATTTTGATGTGTCGCCGTTTTAGCCATACTGGCTCATGTGCATGATTGTAGGTTTTGAATAAAATATTGTACTTATGGAACTTGTTTGGGTTTGTTTTTTTTTTAATATTTTTTTTTGTGGTATAAAGAAAACAAGAAGTGATGTCTAGTAGCACCGTTTTTTACTGTTGATACCTCTATGTCATCTGCTATCTAATTTAGTCTCGTCACCCAACTATGTCTAGATATGGTAAATATATATATTTCGAGAACGTTACTTCATTTGACAAATAATTCTAATAAATATATACTGAAAGTTTAACAGTGGAGCGGCACATGCCGGTGGTAAAGATAATACAAATGGTCATTGACACGTCCCTAGAAGATAAAATGGATTACTCAATGAATTGGAAAGATGTTAAAATATACGTTGTATGGAGATTAGTCTTCCAGTCGAGAGAGTGATAGGGGCTCGCTGGTGGCAACTGTTTGGATGTAGACATGTTTAAGGATTGACTGTAATTTTCTTTACGTTCATCGAAGTATGAACGTGGAAAACCTATGTGCAAACTGTATGAATCCGCGAAGCGGTTCATACAAAAGTTTGCATATCGGTTTTTACGTCCATACCTCGATTAACGTATTAGACTGACATATTCTTTACGTTCATCGAGAGAGATGAACGTAAAAACCGATGTGAAAATTGTATGAATCCGCGAATGCAATGTTTTGGATTGTTGGATTGACAAAATAGTTACGTATGAAACAATGAACAGACCTTAATGAGCTCCAATTGAGATGAACCTGAGATGTTTAGCTAACTCCAGTTAAGAGAATAACGTAATACTAATTATAATTATTCATTTGAAATGTGAAATACTTTGAAGAAAATATTATAATAGCTTACTCTATAACAGTAATATCAGTTGATGCATCAAAGACAAGATAATTAATGTTCCATAACCTTAATGCATATAAAATATGAAGTTGTGGAATAAGTGCATCAGTAAATAACAACTTTTGGGTGGGCTAATCAAACGTAAGTAGTCTCAGATATAAATTCGTTTGACAATTATATAAGTCAACCATCTGTGATAGTATGCCTTTAATACAATTACAGATTTCAACGAGCGCATAGCATTATATTCGAGCGACTCAGCGTTCATTGGCGATATTAATTGCTGATAAGTATCACACAACTTTCTTTCGGGGATCCACATTACCGGGAATTACATCTATCAGTTAGATATTCGTTCCCTTTATACATATAAAATAGTTCTAGTTTTATAACTATCGAGTGTTGGGGAATTCTGAATAAGTACATCAGGAAATAACTTTTAGGTGAAATCGTAAATAGTATCACATAGAAATGTCGGTCCATTATCTAGGTCAACCATGTGTGATACCCATGATTTTACGTTGTGTGCACGTGTAGTTTTATTTTATACTTCTAAAAGTTCCAAAAAATATAAACTTTTTGAAGTATTTTACGACCGCATACTATAGTTTCCAAGACCATATTTTCAAACCTAACACCGTTTTAGTAGTAAAATATCATATACATAACCCATGAAATTAAATGGAGGAGAAACCAAGCATATTGAAGGATTCAGGACGATTCGTAAATTCACCTTTTCAGTGAAGTTATTATAGAAAGCAGCGAATATATATGTTGTTTTAGTACATTATTTTTCTATATAGGCTACGTATCTTTAGAATGATGATCACGTTTTAAATTAGGATAAGAGTCCGAGTAATTACAGTATATCGTGATTGGGGTACTATCAGCTATATCTACATGTAATGTACACATCTATCGACAAATTAATAAAAAAAAGTATAACTTCATATCATAATTTTGACCAGTCCGTCGGGTCGGTTAAAAGTAATCAACTTAATTGTATAGGTTATTTGGTATCTTAACTTATGGTTTCTCTTCGAACACTAGCACCCCTATTCATAGTTATTAAAAAATCAATATTATAGACTACTTAATTTTTGCTTTCGAAAATACATATTTCCATTGGCCGTAGATCTACTTTTTGCGCAAAACATTCTAATTAAGTTAGTCTTCGTGGTTGTTCATACCAAACGATAATTGAAAAACAATAGGCCATAGCATTGATATGGTATTTTTAAAATTAAATCGTAGAAAACACAATTACGGTAAATATTGCTAACAATAATAGAATGCATGGACTACTTCACCGTCTATAATGCAATTTCTTTTTTTAAATACACACAAAAAAGCATGCTTCATATTATATATTATTTTTAATATAGCAAGTTTATACAAGCTAGTGTTCAAACAAGCAAATATAGACCTCTATATACAAGACAGTCAAACGCTTCACAAGAAACGCCATTTGTTGGATATGATAAATATTCTGAATATTATGGGATGGAAACCATAGCGTCTTACGGCCATTTGATATTTCCTCAACAAATGGCATATTGTTCAAATATTTAACTACAACAAACACATACAGAGTACAACTATAAACATTTAATGACAAAAAGAATGTACAGATGTCTTCATGCGTCCGTGAAAAGGGAGAATATTGGGTTGTGAATCGGCATGACCAAACTGATAACAACAAAGATGACGCGCAGGTGCCCGTTTAGACGGAGTTGTCGTTCTTGATCGTATGTAGGTCAACCAGTGCAAGACAACGCTACGCTCATTATTAAGGGCAAGAAATAGAAACAAATGGAGATAGCTTCCATCATTCACAATAAAATATTCCTACTTTATCTCCAACAAATAAACTAGAACCGTATCTGTATGTTTTGGAGCAATGTTTTCCCATGGTGCATTGCGCGTTAGCTGCCGCCATCTTCATAACTATCGTAGGCCAAGGGAGCTAGGCGGGCAGGATCATTTCGCTGGTTTCTAATCGTTTCTCTCAGTGTGCGTTCCCAAAACTGGAAACAGAATGAGTCAGTATATACAGGTGACAGAAGAGGAAGGCGATGAGCCGATGGAGGTCCCAGTTGAAGAGGACGGGACATTGTTGTTGACAACTTTGTCTGCCCAGTTCCCGGGGTCGTGTGGTTTGAAGTATCGTAACCCCGACAGCGGCAGTATGAGGGGTATTCGACTGTCAGATGGACGATTGTACCCTCCCGATTGTGACTGGGGAAGATATGTGTTCATTGCCGTATTTCCCAAGGGTAAGTCTGTCTCCAATCTCTTGCAAATCTCGAAGAAATGACTGACATTTAGAATCTAAACAAACCAAGCTGTCGCTTGGAATTAGTTGTAAAATCCACGATCTATGGCTTATTTCTTCGTTATTAGTATCTAAATATATTGTTATTTGATTCTTAAGACATTTATTCACTTTATTACACGTATATGATCTCACTATCTTGCTGTCAAGACGCTTGAAATGGTATGTTTACATGTACCAGATTGTTGATTTGACAGCTGGGCGAGTTTGACAGCTCCAGTAGGGGAGGTAACTCCAGCGGGAGATGTCATCTTGCTTTTACAACTACTAGTAACCTTTTTTACTGCAAATTACAACAAAGTTAAATAACAATTTCTTAGATGAGACGATTTTCTATAAAATAATTGATCAAAGACTTACTTTTAATGATAAATTGTACTAATCAAGCAAATGAACCAATATAGACAGGCCTATTTGATGTGTTATGTATGCTACCACACTGTACTACAGTAACCACTTATATATATTTAGTCAATATAATCAATGTACGGTATAAGCAATGGCATACGGTAATATGAGAGCTATTTGTACACTTGAATTGTATAATTTAATAGTACAAAGTTATCCATATTTATTTTACACAAATGCATGAACTTCTCAGGCTATAATATGCGTATGAATTATACTGTATTCTACTCCCAGCCATTCAGTGGTGTATCATTGGCATACATGTTGAGATGCTACAGTTTATCATATCCAGAAACACTAAATATTGTTGATAATTATTATAATAAAGTAATAAATGTTATTACCATTACTGAAATATTAATTTCTGGGGTGATTTGATAGTATTTATTGTTTGATTAAGGGTTTTTTTTGTGGTCATTTTGTGTCTGTGTGAGAGAGAGAGAGAGAGAGAAAAAAAGAGAGAGAGAAAAAGATAATGATACAATCCTAGACCATTAATCATTAAAAGTTTATATTTTCTAAATATCTATGGGAAATTTGATAACAAATTCTGAGGAAAGTACTTTCCCTTACCCATGTTACCATGCTTACTCAACCGCTCAAAGGGTAGGTTGTCTATGGACACTGGACAGGTAGGACATTTTGTATTTAGTTTTGTTATAATCATGACAATGTCACATTATCACTCAATAGACATGATAGATCTAATCTAGAACACAAGAAATCCTTTCCTCGGAAAATCTTTCAAAATAGTTTCTACTCATTATGACAATATGAACTTATGATGCTTATACAGAAAACAAACGCAAAGTGGAAGAGCCATGGGAAAATCTGCAGCTGAAAACAAAGCGAATGGACAAGCAGCGATGTAGTGACCTCATTGTTCTGGGATTGCCATGGAAGAGTACCGAGGAAGACCTCCGAAAATACTTCTCTCAGTTCGGGGAACTTCTGATGGTTCAGGTATTTCATCAGTCTTTGTTTATTAACCTTGGTAATAATAACAATAATAATAATATTAATAATAATTATAATCGGTATTTCAAATAGAGAGAGTTCTGGGGTCATCTGCAATGTTAAAGGCATCTATGAGTCTATGGGACACACTGAAAATTACAGATTTGACCACATTGGAGAAAGATCTCATTATTTTCTGAATTTCTAACACTGATGATAATGACATTATTATAATAATGCGATGGATCAGTGTGTGCTCATTTTACCTTCCCTGAGAGTATTCAACATTAGCTGCCATTTCACGAGCTAGAAGGTTAATATTCACGATTCCATCTCGTCTTTCCCATTGGCCATTATCTAGGCCAATCAACCATGATAGTATGCCGGGTACCCTATTGACTTCTGTGTAGACTAAACCGTGGATCTAAGCACGTTGCTCAAGGATGCTTCATAATTGTACGGAGATAGACCTATATCAGATCAGGGTTACCATGGTTACGTGTGTGACTTCATCAGAAGAAATTCTGTTGTTTCTGTACTAGCTACCTCTTGATATTTTATAGTGAATTTTGATATTTTAGTGTAGTTTTTAGTCCAATTAAGATCAACAGATTCAATGCTAAGGGAGATAACTATTACATGATGTCCAAAAATATTTCTAATGTGCCTTCTTTTGTAGAACATCTGTTTTAAATATATATCTTGCCTACAGGTGAAAAAGGATCCGAAAACTGGCCAGTCGAAGGGATTTGGATTTGTACGCTTTGCAGAGTATGAATCGCAAGTAAAGTGCATTTCGCAGCGCCACATGATTGATGGTAGATGGTGTGATGTAAGAATTCCCAACTCAAAGGTAGATGTACAGGTATGGATTTAATCTTTCTTCATTTATTAATTATCATGATCATAAATAATATTTCTTAGTCCTATATGTACAAATGTCGTGTATTTTTCCATAGTAATAGTTGAGAACTTGGAACCCTGTTTCCAGATCTAAACCCTTGTGGGAATATTTCATCAAAACGTTGATGAAATACCATAAAAATTGGCAGATGCCTGATTATCTCTGGTTATCAGCGCAATTCATTCTGTCCATTTCATATATTGCAGTCAGTTCTGCATTTTTCTTGGTTTATACTAAAACCAGAGTTTGCAATTAATACTCGCTCGCTCGCCTGGGCCATTTCTCCCAATGCTAAAGGTATCCTAAAGGAGCATCTGTTGCTGCAAAACATTATCAATTTTCTTATCCCAATGTCACCATAAATCCATGAAGTATTGACTACATATGCATATGAATGTTTGCAGGAAGGAGCACAGCAGATGATGAACAGAAAGGTATTTGTAGGACGATGCACAGAAGACATGACTGCTGATGATCTGCGTCTTCACTTCAGTCGCTATGGAGAAGTTGTAGATGTCTTCATTCCCAAGCCATTCAGAGCGTTCGCATTCGTTACCTTCGCTGATCCAGCAGACGCTCAGATCCTGTGTGGGGAAGACCACATCATCAAGGGGGCGAGCGTGCACATCAGCGGGGCAGCACCCAAAAACAACGAGAAGCATCCCGATCGACGACCCACACTCAACCACACACCCTTCGGCTTCAACCAAGCGTATCCTCCAGGGACCTGGGGCCACGCAGGTCGAGGAAGCAACCAGGGCATCAGCTCACAGGGCAATAACATGGGCACTAACTTGTCCAACAACCTAGGTCTAGGGAACCTGGGTCTAGGGGCACTGCAGTTAAACCATGCTATGTTGGCAGCAGCTCAAGCTGTTCTCAGTAGTCAAAGTGGGTGGGGACCGCTAGGATTAACCAACCAAGGGGGTAGCGCCAGTAGTGGAGACAACCCTACCCCTAACCATGCTAGTACCAACAACAGCTTTGGCACAGTGGGGAATGGTACGACTAGCAGTGGGAGTGGTGGTGGTGGTGGTGGTGGGGGCGGTGGGTTCTTGGGCTGGGGTGGATCCCAAGGCAGCGATGGCCCCTCCCATAGTCCAGGGCATGTTGGTGGGTGGGGAGCACAAACGAAGGCAGGGACAGGCTGGAACTGACATTGAGATAGGACAAGGTGGAGTAGAAGATAACACTGAATATTGTAAATGTCTTGAAGGTGGCTATGTATCATGTGTATCCAATAGATTCATCAACATCCTGCCATTTGACAAATATTTGGATTCAATTGAATTTATTTCTCAATTTAAGTGGAGATTAAAAAAATTATAATAACATTCACATTTGTAGTTTACTGCTATATAACCATGATAACATATGAAGATCTGCAATTATTTGTATCTTTAACAAAGGGAAGCAACTTGAGTAACAAAAATATACAATGTTCTGTTATTTTCTACTCTATCAAATCTGGTTCGGAGTGAAAGAGAAAGATGTGTATACAGACATGATATGCATGTTTGAGATCACCAGATATATGCGATGAATATCAGCCTTTACATGGG
Organism: Lepetodrilus ovalis; assembly: GCA_032361185.1. Classification (NCBI taxonomy): domain Eukaryota; kingdom Metazoa; phylum Mollusca; class Gastropoda; order Lepetellida; family Lepetodrilidae; genus Lepetodrilus; species Lepetodrilus ovalis. The sequence goes on from JAUTBQ010032113.1 coordinate 7,119, forward strand.
CTTTTGGAGAGAAAACGGTGTACTGTTTATCATTAAGTGTTGCTGTCATACTTGGTAATTGTTGCACTTTGTTATGCCTAAATTGAATCATTGTTGAGGTGGTTTTACTCTGACTGGCTCAAAGTGCTAATATTGTTTGTTTCTGTGCACTTTCTTAAAAAGCAGTAAATATTAAATGGTACTTAGATCAAGGGTAAATGTGACTTAAATATGGAAATGTTATATTTGAATATTTATAGCTCTAGTGGTTAATTATGTAATTAAAATTGCTTTGTTATTATTGATAAAATGTTTGCATTTTCTAGTAATGAATATGATTTCATTTGAATTTAGTATAATTGTCAATTACTTAAGCATGCATAAGAGTATAAATGGGAGTGGTATTTAACATTTCATAATGAACATGAGGGCTGAAATTGTCCCACTAGTTTGTAGATTTATATATATAAACAATGTAGCAATTGGACAATGCAATTAATTGTTGATTAATTGAATGAAGGTTTTTGAGTCACCACGTTTGATCCATGTATGTATGCAGTGGCTATTTCCTTATGATGCAAATATCATGGCCAAAATGTGAAAGAATTTTAAGAATTCTATTTTTGAAATCACAAGTGAAAGTGCATGAAAGCCATTTGAAATTGTGCATATTTATTAAATTTGAACTTGCATTGTGCTCACTGTGTGTTGAGATATATTTGTTAAGTTTGGTAAAGAAGGGTGTTTAGATTTGAGTGGATTGAGGTGACTTTTGAGCAAATATTTGGTTTTCGAGGCAGCAAAGTATAGGCTTGTAATGAATGATTGCTCCCCTTGTTGTTGGTGCTTGTGTGATCAGATTCAAGCCATGTGCTTGCATAAATGCGTTCATGAAATTTTACATGGATTTAAACCAAAACAGGTGACCAAGCATGGTTTGGATTGAACTGAGTGTGTTCTGTTGAAGAGTTGGGGTGATTTTGTTAATGTTGGGACTAACAGGTCTCGTGTGTTGAATGTTTTGAACTAGTTTGAAACTGGAACACCCCAACAATTTATTATTGTGTCTCCCCTTCGGGTTTGACATTCATGTATTGAATCCACCTACTTTCCTGTCTGCGGTATCATATTTATGCTGATTTGTTACTTTTGTATACAAACTATCTTAAGAACTACTGAGCATGTTGAGTGTGAATCTCATATTGAGGAACCGATTATGGTAGCTTCTCACTTCAAGTTTTAGGTATAAATGGTCACCATTACATTTCCAGATATAATACATGTTTGTGTGGGTGTTGATCACCGCATGTAGCTGAAAATTTCCACCATTGACAACAAAAAATATTTAAAATATGTTTTTCTGTGTAAAATACTTTAAAATTATTCATAGACATTGAAGTAGGCGTATTGATTATAGTCCATATTATCTAGATGGGATGTTTTAGTTTAGATGTGTGATACTTTATGTCATAGTTACAATATTTAATAACAATGTCAATCTATTTCAAGGTCAGTGCTGGAGCGCATGGTTGAGATAAAATATTTTTAAGAAGTGTTACAAAACATATTATATCCATGCACTTCATGGCTCTTATAAGATATAACTACGGTAATCAAATTAATGCCAAATTTGCTGGCAAATTGCTCTAATTTCATTGACCTGGGTTGGGTTTTTTTTTTGGTCGGGGGAAGATATGAAAGGATAAAAATATTTGTATTGTAGATCTAGTGCTTCATAAATACTGTCTTTTCATTAAAACAGTTAATTTCTTGTATGGTCAATATCCCAGTTCAAGGCAATGTGTGTATTTCTTCATTGTTCAGATGGATTTGCTAGTGTGTCAGGATTAATAGTGAGCACATCAGCGTATTCCACTGGTTTACAGTAATTTTGAAATGGTAAGAATAGGGGAGACAATGCTTCTTTTTTTTTGCTTTTTAAACATCCAAACTTTATTATATTTATATTTTATTAATATCTGCTAATTCTTCTCAAACATTGCTCCGAGTGCATAATAATTCATACAAGTCTCATTTTAACATAAATGGTTTGAAAGTTTGTAATGGTTGTTAATGATATGGATTGTCTTCTAGACTTTCCAAGATTGACATGTGACAATTTAGATTCTTTTTATTTATATTTCAATATTATAATATTGAAACAAAATGGTCACATGGTTATTGTTATTAATGAGTTTGACATTCTTGATTATTTTCATATTTCTGCTTGCTGTACTGTGACCATTATTCTAGCAGTGTTTCTTTGCCCATGTTTGTAATCAAAACCACATGTATTCCAATAATTTTAAGGAGATAGGGAAACAGTTATGAGAAAGTGACAATGCTATTGCACGATCAGCCACAAATGTTACATTGTTATTATGCATTGATCTTGTTTTTGTTAAGTGTCATGGTTTTTTTTCTCAGAAATCGTGATACTCCAATGAAAGCAAATCAATAAATGATAGATACAGATACAGCTGAATGTACATTTCACTGTGCAGATACATGCATGGCAAATTATGCGGAGAGTGCTACAATTCTTCAATTTTCATTGAAATTTCCTGTTGTATGAAAAAAACAATAGGTTGAAACTGATTCAATCTGTAGTTAAATTCCAAGTTAGATTGCACATTTACAGTAATTATTTCATGAATTTACATTTGTATGGTACATTCAGCCACACCTATAATTTGTATGCTCTGTTTATTTAACATAATCTGTTTCTTGGTAAATGCAAACATTCTGGGGTGAAATGTTTCTATACCTCTCACAAAGTCTATGATTGACATAGATTGAGATGATTTTTTTTATCGGTTCTCAGGGCTAGTAATCGTGCATTACTGTGCCCACACCCTGGATATCGAATGACTTTTTGATACTGCTGGGAAGAAGTAACTGCCAGTATTGGTGTTGATTGTGGTTCAAATGTGTGGATGGTGTTTGGCTATCTCAGCAGTTTCTCTTTTTTCTATTTATATTTTAGCATGCATGAATTCTCATAAATGTATGTATCTGTTATTTATTGTATATAGTTGTTGATGTGATTCCCCATTGTTAGGTGTTACTGATGTGTGTGAAAAATGTCAACATGTGTGACAAATTTTGGGAGAATGGCTACACCTGTGTAGGGGCACTTTCAAAGACATCTCGCTTCAGTACTACTGAGTCTGCTAAACCAAAATAGGCCCTCAATATCTCGACCATTTAGTAGTTGTTAGGAAAACGTTTCCTAGCCATAAGTATTTTATGGAAATATAGATTCCCATGACCCACTTTGATATGAAAGATTATCAGTAGTTAATAATAATATTTATAGCTTTTGTCGACACATACTTATGCTGTGCAAACCATACATATTTATATTTTCAAAAGTTTGAAAAAATATTTCCTGCATTGATAGTTAGTGAACTTTTTTAATATCAATTTGTTGGGTTATATTTTTCTATTGATTACATTGCTAGAACATAAGTTAAATTAAGTTTAATTTAAGATATTTTCCAATTTGAAGCAGTACTCTTCAAGTAGCCGTGAGTAGTCCTAATGAATAGCCTTGTATCTGTTCCATCATTGCACTAAAACCCACATTACATATTTATTGCTGCTGCTGATTTTAATGTGAATCTTTGACAGTGATGTGTGAAATGGAATGAAGGATTGTTGATATTTTCTCTACTGTGAATGCTATGGAACTTGTAGGCGAATTCATGTCCAGAATGTAAGCTATATTTATAAAATAATATTGTTCCATTCAACATAAAATTGATGACTAAATGCTGCTTTTGCTCTTTGTGAATTAATTAAAAACATGTACCATGATCGTTTATGATCTATTGACAAATTCTGGATATTTTTTTGCCAGAGCGCTTCATCCACCAACTTGACCAGAGCTCACTGAAAAGAATGCTGAATGAACTTGACCATCCGTGTGTCAGTGTGTGGCTTTGTACTAGGCCGTTCATAACAGTGTGCAAGGATTACTCTGTAGCTAGAATTACCTCCCTTGAATGTGTTCTTGCCTAAACCCGGTGAGCATGAAAGTACCTACTGCTGCTGCTCAAATCTTCATATGTATATATCTTCATTTGAGTTGGATTAGTTGGGGAATTTAGAAAAAGAAAATTAACATTTTTGTGAGATGCAGCTAGAATTAGATTTACAAATCATTGTATCCATGAATTATGTCAACAGTGTTAATTTTGTCAAACAAATCCGGGGGGGAGGGTGGGGAAGGAATGTAAGGTTTTTGATATTTGAGAAAATATTGTTCTATTAATACTTGTATTTGCTGTTTCAAAATGTCTACAAGTATTTCCTCTTTAAGCATAGCAGACAGTTGATGCCTGGTCGATACGTATGTATGAAGTGGAGGGAATCTAGCCTCATAATCCTTGCTCACTGTTATTGAGTGTAGAATATTATAGAAGATTGTGACATGAAGCAATTCTAGCATTGCCATGGCACATTTCTGAGTGCCAATGTCTACTGTTATGATTGCTTTGTGTGGCATATCTTTTGTGTATGACAGATAAGATGTAATGACTTCTATCTGGGATAGGAGAGAGAGGGAGAGAAAGATCTCATGTGCCATGTTATAGTTGCCATCTTCCTAAGGCAAGGATATTTGCTATGCAAAATGTATTGCAATCATCCTTGCCTGTTTTTCATTTGTGAAGACGAGTTGTTGCACGTTGTGAGCATGTTACACTGTGTTGGTGGGTGAAGTTGATGATGTGAGAGAGACATGGTGTTCCCATCCCTAGAGTTGATAGTGTTTTTGTTTTACTAATTAAAATGAATCTCTGTCTGTCTGTCTGTAGAATGTTCACACTCTCTTCAAGTCAGGTCATATTTAACAGCACAGCCAAATTTACATTGTGGTCCAAAGCATGTGACCCCATATCAGGTAAAAAAAATTCATGTTGCTGGGAAACTTCGGAAAATAGACAGGCTCATATTTGCTTTAGCAAATCCTATTTTTAGTCAATGGTGACCTTTTAAACAATATTTAAATGTTGGTTGATATGTTTTTAGCAATCACTTCCGTGGATTTGCCGTAAAATGTTGTTTTAAAGCCGACTTTTATACGTTGAAAGTGCATTGAAAGAATGGTGATAAAGAATCGTGTATGTTTGACAGAAGAGAGTGTTGACTGCTGCACTGCGGTGTCTGTACCTAATTACTGACTTGTATTGTGTTGATGTGACATCACGTACTAGTAGTCCACTATATTCAGGTCATTGTGACACAAATTGTGACACACATTGTGGCACACAGGTCAGGGCATGTCATTCCTCACAGCCTGCTGTGTTTGGGAGACATGTTCCCAGTGTTCGTAGACGTAGATGTAGAAGTGTGTATTTCTGCCTAGCTGTCTTCCAAATACAACCACCACAAGCATGAGGAATATTCAGAGAGTTGGTAATATTTCCGAAAAGTAAGACTTCCAAAATTGAACGTTTTCTCCGATTTTTCTTTTTGTCTTTGGGATGTATTAGCTTGTTATGTAATAGACAACATTGTTGGTGTGGAAATACCGTATACACTAGTATAATCCAAACTTCATACTGTATGCAGTTGTCTGTCTGCCAGAGCTATTTCTTCCGTTTCATAAGCAAATGTCCATGAGAAAGGAAAGAAATGGTGGTAAGCGAATTAACTGTTTCACAGAGTTAACAATTTAATATGCTGAAAAGAAATCACATTTTAGTCAAATATTTAATTATAAACCTCAACTGAAACTTTAGTTTTATGACAGGTTTTGGATAGGAACATAGCATAGCTGACAGGATTTTGGTCAAACATGGCCATATATTTAATTGAAGTTCACAATCACAGTAGATTATGTGTTAATCCAATTCATGTCAATTCCCAAGCTAACCATGGTCAGGCATTGGTAGAATGAGTGGATTTAGGCTTATGTTGGTAGAAACCTTACACCATTGGAACTCTGTTGGTATGAAAGAGGAGAGGCGAATGAGAGACTAGTATGACTATTTACATACAATATTTGATGTTATTTGTAAATTCAGTGCCTATCTATTTTCTTGAGATGAAGTGATGGTTTAGTATGTTTGTTTACTTGTAGATAGATAATGTTGGCATGAAACATAGAAACCTGAGTGTTATTTTCTATCATAAAAGTTTTGCTCCAAGCATTGATCTGCTCTATGAATGATAAACCTGTATGAGACAAACAAAGAAATAATTAATATGGTAATTAATTTTCTTAAGAACTCATTCCTTTTGAAATGAACTTTGCTCAACCTTGAATGAATGGGGAAGTAACTCTGATACATAAATATTCTTTTCAGTAAGAACTACACTTAAAGAAAGAATATGTTCTCTCTACAAATGCAATATCCAAACTGGCTTGACTTAGTGTAAGATAGTTACACAATGTTAATTAATATTTGATTTGTATTGGAGACAACCACTATGGCTCCATTATTACTTATGAAAATAACATTTATTGTATGTTATACATTTCTATATGCTTTAAAGTACAACATATACATACTAACTTAGCTTAAATTTTTTGTTATCATGTTTTCATTGCAGACTAAAACTTGAATAATTGTACATGTATTACCCATGCAAGGAATCAAACACATTAATTGACAAAAGGAAATACTTAGCTACTTGTAGTAGCTAGTCCATATGCAATTTCTGATTATATTTCAATTCTTGCAATGTTTGATGCAATTTCAGATACTCTTATGTGGGAGTACACCTATAGGATATTAATACCTGTACCCCCTGACAAAGTTATTGAAACAATCAGAAACAAATATCTACAAAGCTTTCCCCAAATTGATTGAGTTCATTGAATATATTAACTTTACAGTTAGTTATGTACAATTATGATGGGGCCAAGTTGAACAAACTGAAATAGTTTCTAGTCGCTTAATTCAGATTGAAAATGAGATTTATCACCAACATCCCAATCTTGATGAACAATATCAATTATTTCAGTCATTTGGATATTGCAACAAAGACTTTGACTTGTTTCCATTTTTCTATAGCTTTTATTACACCTATCTTCCCATTCTCAGTCACTGCTTAGTCCTTTCTTTCTTCATCTTTTTGACACTATTCTGCATACAAATGTTCATGAGAGGCAACAATAGTGACTAAATCCAATTCATTTCATGCACAAAAATGGATTCAATCTTGACTGCCGCATGAAGGTTATATTTGTCAATGTTACATTTAGATATCTTGTATGCCATAATATTTTATTGAAATGTGTGTTCTCAAACATACAATGTGGTATTTTTCCAAACTTGCAGGTTTTGGATTTAGTCAAAGATATGTCTGTTACAGGGTGACATTTACTTGGATTACTAGCTTGATAGTTTTATTTGGTTCAGAAACAGCAGTAGCCATAGCATCCCACATGAACAATGCAAGCATGTTGGTTCTTTTAATGGTGAAAACTTTGCTCAAAATACCAATACTGTAAGGATCCACTACTGGATACTAATATTCTATAAAATAGAGCACTTTAGAACAATGGTATGAGTTTTTCTGGACCTGAAAAACCTATTCACGTTCGTGTTCATTGTCTACCCACATGTATTTGGAACCACCAGTCTTGCATTGTTAAATGGGACCGCTGTGATTTTTATTGGTTATCAGTTACGTAGCAAAACGACTCTTTTGGAACAATTTTTCGTAGTATCGAAGTCAAACGTTCAGTTTCTCAGGTATTTCTGCAGAAACTGTTGCTGTGTCATAGAAATGGCCATCAGGGAAATGAGATTTGTTACTGTAGGGCCATGCAGGGCAGCAAGTAGGGCTTCCGGTTAACTGGTTTAGATCTATAGGGCCTGGCATCATTCACTTGGAAATTCAGTCATGATGGCAATGCCATTTATGAAAACTTTTTGTTGTTTCAGAACATTGAAATGGTAAATTAGCCAACTGCTAAAAAGCAATGAAAAAAATGCATTTTGTTCTGCTTTGAAATGTCTAGCATGGCCCATGTTTTAAATTCCATATTCGATATTATCGAGTCATCATTTAATCTGAGACTTGGTATGTCATGGCATTGATAATGATATCGCACAATGTACATGAATATGCGTGGAAGTCTGATAGTAACAATTCCAGTTTGAATGAAAGTTTTGGGACACATGGACGGGGGGAAAAAAGAAGATAGTTTGTGTAATAGGAATGCGTTTTATTGAACTTGTTGACATGCACCAATACACTTCCCCAATCCCGGATGATGAGCTTATGTCACAAGGAGAAAACTGAGTCAATGTGATGATCAGGATGGTTCCATTTCTATGATATTGTGCAATATTTCTGTACACTGACTTGTTATCTATTTTTGATACTTTGTTGTGACTTATGCATGAGGAGGTGGTGTCTGATCTACAAGTCTTCATCTTAATCAATGTAATATATTATTACAATCTTAAACACGATTGTCTCTCCCAGCCTCAGAGTAATTCTATCAGGAAATTGGAAAGATATTTTTTTATTTTTTTTTGGTTTTGATTTAAACCAATTATTTTTTTTATAGTTCCAAAGTATTCAATAACATTGATGTGCATGCAATGAACGACGAATGCATGAATTTGGTCTGCACTTGATGGTGTTATACATAGAAACTGTGGAAGTGTGGCCGGCCATGTGAAACCTCCTTGTGCTGAAGGGTGTACTATGATTTCAGTAAGTCTACCTCAGATAATGCTTGGTATGGAGGGTGTGATGCTTCATTTCATCAGTTACAATTCTGTATCATTCAAACATCTTATATTTATTTCTCCAGTTTGCCAAATAGTAACGGCCAGTGCTTTATTCTGTGTATTATTCCTACATCAGGTATGCTGAAAACATTAAATTTCTCTACTCTAAATAACTGTTTATGACTATATGTTTTTCCTTTATTAATAAAGTCATTGTTCTCGAACTTCATTATTCCTTGAACTCTTCACACCAAATTTCACATTTAATTTGTTTTGATTTATAAATATTCTAGTAATTTTATTTACAGAAAATTATACCAGTTAATGACAACCAAATTTAGTTGGATAGTTTTACTTTTGTTTGAAAGCAGACCAGAAAGGAGGTGGGAAAATAAAAGCTTTAACATCAATGTCATCATGACAACAGGTGAAATTTCGCCAACATTATAAATTTCAAGTAACTCCTGATATGTGTATGTTACCTGAGGCTGGGTTTGACTGTCTGCTGAAGGAACTGTATACTTGAAATCCATCTTCAACTACAGTGTGTGCGTGTAAGCGACATGTTGTTCTAGTGTTATTGGTGTGTAATGTAGACAGCAGCCGACCGCCGCTGGTGGTGAACGTACGTACGTGCAGCAGTTATACTACTTAACCCAATAAAATTCAGCTTTATGCTAAACTCCCTGTTTGTCATTTTTTGGATTGAAGTACAGTGTGATGATGTTGCAATGGTAGATCATCGGACTTAAAAGTCAAAGATACCAGAACCTGCCCCAGGGTCGATGTTCCGAGACAAACAGGATGGGATGTGCTATACTGCCACTGTGCAATTGCTACAATTTTTTCATCAGTATCCTTTGTTGATCAGGGTATCTTTTTACGAAGCTGTCTTATCTACTAAGAGACTGGTAGCACTCCCTTAGCAGTGTATTAGTTATCAGCAAAGAGAGCGCTACCAGTCTCTTATAGTAGATAAGAGAGCTTCGTGAAAGGATACCCAGTACTATCTGCATCTTCTGCCGACAGGGTTATCAGCTTGAAATACTATATTCGCTGATTAGACCCTGTGTCTGTTGCATTCCTAATCCTGCGGATGTTATCACTTAGAAAGGGCCATCTTGTGTGCACTACCAAAGGTAAAGGTTTCTTTATTGGCGCGTTTTTATTGCAGCTGATTATCATGGCTGGCCGCCAATGAGAAGCCTTAAATACATTTACTGTAATATCCGCCTAAGAGTGACAGTGAGTACTATGATTATATTGGATACTATATGAGCTGTTGGAAGAGGGTGTACTATCTGGTGCTTGTATGTTTGCTATGTACAACACTCAGATATAGCAGGTTGCCTCCCATCTGCTGTTAACTGACAAACAGATATGAGCAAAATAATCTTGAAAGTGGCTCTAAAAGCCCTATTTAAAAAATAATAATAATAATGTAGTAGTTTTCTGAGACTACAGGTACAACGCATATTATGATGGTATTTTTGCTTTATTCTGTTTCCCCCAGTATTTCACTGATCACATTATGATCTGCTACAGTACTATACTAGAGTAGGTAGTATTGTAGGTGGACATTACACATGCAGCTACCACCCAGCTGGTTTGTTGAACCCTCTATAGAACCTAGACTGAGAGTGTGGGTGTTCACTGGGTGTGAATGCTCACTGAGCATGGGTGTATTTGAGTGCTATGAGTGGGTATTCACCAAGTGTGGGTGTTCACAGACTGAGAGTATGGTGTTCAGTGTTCACTGAGCGTGGGTGTTCACTGAACATACCGGTAGATGTATTGTGTAGATGTTCACTGCGTTTGATGGTATGCACTGAGTGGGAGTTCGTCGTAAATGGATGAAAGATTCCCACAGCTACGTTACGTTAAACTCCATAACCACCACCGAGTGTGGGTGTTCACTGAGGTTTGGGGTGTTCACTGAGGTTTGGGGTGTTCTCTATGTATATGTGTCTCGTGGTGTCTCAGTTGACCAGTGGCTACTAGTATAACTACATACACGTAAATCAATTTCTCACGTGATACCAATAACAATTATTTGTGTCACATACAATGTATCACTGCTGGTTCTACTGCGGTGAAAATCTACCATGACCATTATACAGCTTACACCCTTGAATACCGTAACAACACTGACAATGTACCATGACCATTAAATTAATATTGCTTACTGCAAGCAGACCAAACTAATGCTATAATTACACTGTGTATCTCCCATATTGCGACACTCGCACGTCGATTAATTACCAATGCCTTCTCTGTAACTATCAATGTTACATGAAACCTTAACAATACTTGCATTTATATTCTACAGATTAACATACATTAATTGGTACTGGCAATGTCACACCCGTATCCATGAGACGACTGACGTATACTGGTTACGGGCCTATTATCGCTTGAAATATGAACGGTTTTTTTCGATTCCTCGCGTAATATTATCAGTAACTTTCTCATACTTGCCATGAACCATGTTTAGATATATCTTGATCTTCCCACGATTTCAAATTTGTCCGATCAGCCCTGGTTTATAGCGCGAGCAAGGGAAGTAAACAGGATACAAAT
>JAUTBQ010032224.1:0-44732 GCA_032361185.1 Lepetodrilus ovalis
ACACACACACACACACACACACACACACACACACCACACACACACACACACACACACACACACACACACACCACACACACACACACACACACACCTCTCCTATATTAGAATCATATTCATTGTCACAAACATTTGTAACAGTTACAAATTTTATGCCATATTGTAAAGTATCTTTTACAACCAAAATACAATTTGACAATGAGGAGACACAGAAGTAATTTATGTCAGAGAATTTCTTTACAGAAATACCCCTGCCCATCAGAGTAAGATATACAGAACACACATTGGACAAAAACATCATTCAATGCTGAAATACCATACAAATTTCATGTAAAGTTAAGTTATCATTACAGTTAAAAAAAAAGTGACACTTTTATCTACATTTCAACACGTGGCATAAGTATGAGAATGTATCTTTATTACATGTGCCCAATATGTAGATAGTATGATAGAGCACCTGTCATCTTAGTGTGACAGCACATTCATCATGATCTCAGACCCTCCCAGGGATAAATGTCGATCTCATTCTCAGTAGCTGTGGACACCAACAGGCGCCGACCTCAACAGCCTTTGACCTCAACAACCATCGACCTCCACAGGCACCGATCTCAACAGCCACTGACCTCCACAGCCATGACATCACCACCCACTGAGGTAATCCCCAAACTACAACTCACTGCAAACAAGCATAGCTGGATTGATCACCGTAGTCATTCTCCCAATGGAAAACAATGTTTTTTCTCTGTTAATACGGTAAACGTATGAATGAATTTCATAATAAATGTTGTATCCAGCCCTTCATTACTTTTACAATGATTCTATTCCAAGGCACTAATGGAAATAGTTATTTAATAATTCAAGTCCTAACCCCTAATGGTTATTAATGTACAATAATTATAGGGCCCCAAATGTGTATTTATATACAATAATTCTAGCCCAAGTCTCTGGTGGCTACATTTGTACAATAACTCATTCTATTCTGATGTGTTCAATTATATAAAAGTAATTGATTTCGTAGAAATATGCTTGCAATGTCACCCATCTCAAATTCCTGCCCATCTTCCCAGAAATCACGACAGCATTTGTTGAAGCATACCCTAACATATCGCGGCAATCATTGAAGCATACTCAACCGTATCACCATGATCACTGAATTCCTTCATTTACATGGAAGCTATTTTCCCCATTGAATATAAAAAAAAAATAAGAAAAAAATCTGGTTTGTGAATTGGACATGTACCTTTGACATCTCACTGATGAGTGTTGCCGGTACATTGCCGGTACATTGCTGGTACATTGCTGGTACATTGTATCACTGAGCTGTCTGACTTGAAAGAATTCATTCAGGGCTCCCAATACTAACTTGACAGGTCGTCCGTCTCTATTGAACTCAAATCAAATGAGTTTGTCAGAGTTTTTGTCCACTGAAGATCATAACCCACCTTGGATGCACCATTCTACCACGCTACGTGTCAGAGGTCATGACCTTAGGTTGTTGGGGGTGAATATATACATGTCATTTTCTTTTATTGATCTTCCGATCATTCTCAAGACATAAATCATGATTTTAAATATCAATTTATTGATCATATTTAGATGCGCAAAGGGATTATTTTGATTAGACACATAAACTAAAAAGTATGGCATAGGTGTAAAGTTTTACCCGTGTTGATAGTCCTATCAATATGTAAAGCAAAGTAAAACAGATTTTAAAGAAAAGTAAAACAGATTTTAAAGCCACCTGCTAATACTAGTACACTAACTTTAATTATGCTCTTCGAGAACTGTTATATTTAAAGACCACAGAACAAAGCCAGAATTGTAAGGTAACACCAGATGGATGATTCTGCTAGAAACATATGTTTACCACCCCCCAAATCTGGCGATCAAAGATCAAATTTCAATTGTGAAGTCGAAATCATCTTTCTCAGTGTGAGTCCAATTGCGGACCGATTTAGCAACACATAGAGATTGGGGGTCGGTCCTTTGATGTGTTTACTTTTCAAAAGCCCAGCATGTAGCACAGCTTGGAAAATTGGCATTTTAACCTTTGATAGGCTTTCCACCACTTGGAACCGCAGAGGTTTTATCCTTGTATGGATGCCCATTGTTCCCAGTCTCGCCTTTCCACAGTCGAAATTTCCATCATATATCTTCCCACAAAACGATTTGAAAACAACAATCTAGCTTTGACAAAGGGAGAATTGAAAGCTAAAAAAAATAGGATTGATGCCAAAATACATCAATGTCCAAAATACATCAACAGTCGCCATGTGCATAAAAGAATTATTCTGTACTTGAATTGTAATCTGACTTTTGACAGGTAATATTTCATCATCCCTCTACCCCCATTCCAATCCATACCACCTCTCCCCCACCCCTAGAACTCTCCCCCACCCCAAGAACTCTTCACCACAATAGCTCTGTTCCAAGCCCAAACTCTTTACTCATCATCCTATAATCCAATGAAATCCCTTTTCCCAATATCTTAAACGACAAATCCCTTATTCAACTACAGCAATACAGTAATGGCCATTACACATGTAAAGGATAATCTGAACATTCCGGACATCATAATGGGACATACGCAGTAATCGATCCTTAATGAACACAATCACAGAACCATGTAGCAATTAGGATCAGCACAGCAGTTAGTACCTGCATAGGTTCACTTCACTCATCACCAGAAAGTCCATAAAAATCCCATAAAGGTTACAACCATAATTAGGACTAACACTAGTATATAGAAGCAGTTTGACATAATGTATACTTTTATTATTATCATAATAATAATAGTAAGTAATTTTTATAGCGCCTTGGATATAGACCAGCTACTCAAAGGCACTGTATCTCGTCATTCACCATTATTTTCCACATTAATACGATCAGAATGACTTCAATGTCACATGAAAGGGATGCCTACCTATGGGCTATATCTTACACACCAGGTCAAATTGAACTTGTGAAATAGTCCCTCGTTTTCCCGAGCCAAATGTACCAACCACAAACTTGCCAGGAATGCTGATTGGCCATTATTTTCAGGTTACCGTGACGATCTTGTGGGGGAATTCCCTTAATCAGACCCAGCACCTAGGGTCTGTGTGAGGATCTGTGAGGGTCTGTGAGGGTCTGTGCATCCTCACAGGTGAGTGGACTGGACATTTCCTACTGCTGGTAACATCTACAGCCAGGAACTTTAACCTTTCATTTGAATTCCTTTAAAACTGGTACATTTATCCAAGGTCAAGGTTACTCAGGGATGAATAACTTACAAGCAAGAACACAGCTATTCCTTGCTGCTGATGTGTAACTGTGTACCATGCACCACTGTAAGTGGTAAAATGGAATAATGTTAATTGATTGGCGATCGATTGATCGGTAATCATTGGTACTTCTAAGATATTGAATCTATCAAAAATGTCGAAATTCTGAAATAGTGAACAGATTGTGATAATGAAACAGTTAATAAATTGTGATAATGAAATAGTGAATAAATTGTGATAATTCACACTGAAGATGATGCAGTGTAGAATTTCTGAAATTCTCGGGGAGAGTTCTTGGGGTTGAGGAGAGGAGAACTGCCGGACGATACATTGCATCATCATCAGTGTGAATTATCACAATTTATGAAATATTTCATTATCACAATTTATGAACTATTTAATTATCTCAATTTATTGAAATAGTTAATAAATTGTGATAATTCACACTGAGGATAATGCAATATATCGTATATCCGACAGTTCTCCGACTATTAACACTGTGTTTGCCACACACAGGCCTGGTATATCTTGTAGAAGTCTTGTAGAAGAAGTCGTTGATATTATTCCAGGGAAATATACAAACCCTACTCTGATATTACATGTCTGCACATTTCCAGCAGATGCCCTGTAAACAACAGATCGTGTACCACACACAATGTATATCATCTTGGAATATGTTGGATGAAAATAGCTTCTCGTTCAGTATCACTTTATCTGAATCTGTGCACATCTTGGTGAATCATAACATTCAGTCGAGGAAAAACGTGGGCTGCATACGTGACCATATGAAACATTTATCAGAAAAACCATGGGTTGCATAAACTGTGGACCATAGAGAGCATGGGCCACAAAAACCATAGGTCACTACAAATGTGACCAATAAAAACCATAGCATGTGCCACATAGGCAATGGGAAGCATAAACAGTGGGCAACATAAACTATGGGCCAAATAGATGGTGGGCAACATAAACCATGGGCCACATAGGCAGTGGGCAACATATATGGCAGGCTACTAAAACTATGGGTCACATGAACTATGGGCAGCATAAAGCATGTGCCATATAGGCAATGGGAAGCATAAACAGTGGGCAACATAAACCATGGGCCAAATAGGTGGTGGGCAACATAAACCTTGGGCCACAAAGGCAGTGGGCAACACTATAAATGGCAGGTTACTAAAACCATGGGTCACATTATATAGACCACGGGCTACATACACCCACTACCACCAACATCACCACAACGTGACACAAGATGTACACACGATGGAGCTTTTCTATGACCTTATAACATTACGCTACCCCAGGAATGCCTGTGCCATCGACACTAGATAATCTGTGCCTAACAACTGACAATCATAATGCAAAGTGACTGAGAAACCGGATCCAGTTAGATAGGAGCCAGATTAAGTCTCGGAGACTGGGAATTTGACAGTTTGACAAATGAAACATACCTCGGTAAAACTATGAAAAATGAATAAATTAAACCTTATCAAGACCATGCCAGTGGACTGTCTGAGATAATTAGCAATACTGGCTTCATGCCTGACCTTTCCCTTAGCTGACAACCTTGTAGTTTTCAGGATTGCCGAGTTTGTGAAAACATCACAAAAAGGTCGCCAGATACAGCCCCTTGCTTGAGAAGTAGAGGGATGGGTAGGGCTGGTAGTTGACAGACTTCAATATTTCTTTTAGATACGCAAACCGTGAAATATGGTTAGGCATCCGGTATGAAATTGAACGAAATAGAATATGTTACCAGCATGTTCGTACTCTGGTAACCCACATGGCCAGTCAAGTAAAACCCACAGGCAGAACTCACAGGAGTGTTGGCGTACATTGTCAGCTCTCACCCTCGGGAGAGAGGCTTGTCCAACACCTAGCACCATACAGTCACCTAACGCAGCTCAGTAGCTTGTAGAACAGTCACCTAACCTGCTCTGTATGTCACACAACACTGCTCTGTACTGTCACCTAATCCAGCTCTGTAGCATGTAGAACAGTCACCTAACACAGCTCTGTAAATCAGCAAACCCAGACTTGTCCGACACCCAGCACAGTACAGTCACCTAACCTGCTCTGTAAGTAAGTCACCTAACACTGCTCTATAAATCAGCTAATACAGCTCTTTAAGTCACCTAACCCAGCTCTAGAGCTTGTAGAACAGTCACCTAACATAGCTCTGTATGTCACATAACCCAGCTCTAGAGCATGTAGAAGTCACCCAACAATTCTGTACAGGCAGTCACCTAATGCAGCTCTAGAGCTTGTAGAACAGTCACCTAACAGCTCTGTACAGGCAGTCACCTACTACAGCCACCCGCCCGTAGTGTTATTACACCTCAGCTAGAGTTACAACAGTCCCAGGTAGTCCATGTACCCAGACCTTATCCACACAGTGTTTGCATGTCACAGGCTCATTACCAGCTCCACAACATTGGCCAGGGAATGGGTCCGAGACTCTAGGGCCGTTAGGCAGGCAATGGGTCCACTAGTTGCCAGACCCGCGTTTGTACCCCATGCCCACTGGTAATACTATCTACCACCAGCAGTTAGTCCTGTCTCAATGTCTCTTGTGAGAAAATTGGCCCGGAAATAGGCATTGCTGGGATAATCAAGCCCCTGATTTGCCTGGCAGATTGTGAGATAAGTTATGAATGTAATGAATACATGAATGCAGAAGTGAACTAACAAGGGACCAAATGAACGAGGCACTTACTTCTACGCATTATTAATTATTTATAACGTTATGAAACGGCTGTACTTGGTATACCAACTAGATGGAACCATCTTCTAATATTGATGAATTTATTGAAAATAGAATTACATGTACATCTTCAAAGAAGGAATATATATGTTTTTAAGGGAATCAATAGTAAAGATATCGCTACCATGAAGACAAAATCTTTTATTCAGTTTTAACAGTTCCTGATATACTGCCAGATCATATTAAGTATAACAATAATCAATTTATATTTGTCTGTGACGTCTGATGAATATTCATCAACTTCCTGTTACATACCACACACTGCATTACGTTACCAGCAATTCAGTATGTTATTCATGAACTTCAAATATTCATGATTTCTCCCATTTTTCAGATTGCATAACAACATAAAGCGTTTGTCAAAGCTCAACATTTCCGGCAAGGTGTACTCGGAATATCAACCTTCGATGCCTTATTCATGCAAATGATGTTTTCTTCAGAACAATCAGACAGGATAAATTGATTTGGGGGCATTTAATAGAAATCAATTTGACAGGATCTAAATGGCTGACATCAATATCCTAAAGGCAGTCATACCCGCTTTCTGTTGCCCGATAAACAATCATAAACTTTTGCGTACATTAAAAATGTCGATGATGATCCATCACAGACTCATGTTCACAGTTCTGGATGATGGATATGTTCACCAAAACTGTCACATTGAGTTGTACTGACTGTCCATACAATGGCCTAGAGGCATGGCACATGGCCTAGGAGTGTGTCACATGGCCTAGAAGTGTGTCACATGGCCTAGAGGCATGTCAATCACGACCTGGCAATACAATGCCAAGCCCCGAAGCACAGAGATCGACATCTTCAGGAGGACTCCGTACCTAGGAACGAGAGCCGTCCGACGCATTAACTTCAGATACGTACATTGTTTGTACATAAAATATTCATTCATATCTGCGACTACACCCTCGAAAACACTGTTCACACATCACTAGCATTGCTAGGATATCCACAAAGAAATCAAACGCTGTCAGTAATAATTGGCCGATATGTATGAATGTATTTTCGCCTCACTTGACTAGCATTCATGACAAAGATGCATGATAGGTGTGACATAGGTGTGTGTTAGGTGTGAGGTAAGTGTGATAAAGGAGCTCCGTGACCAATCTTCTCGGCCTCCCATGTGGAATATGACAAGGAGATGTCCTGACACCAGAATCTTTTATTCAAATTTCAGATATTTTCTTTTCAAAAGGAACAAGCAACAGGTGTATACATATGAATATTGAAAGATGTTGATTGTATTTAAGCTATCGACATGAAATGACTCCATACGTGATAAATATTACCACACAGGAAACATAAATTTAAAAACTTGTACCACTGAATACACCTGCATTGAATCCATTCACAATATATATTACCTTCCCTGCCAGTATCATAAGGTAAAATGGCATATTGAGCGTATCGCTTACAGGAAATATCAATGGTAACTACACCCAAGGTGATACAGTCACACGAGCAGCCCCGAACAAAGCCGCTAACCTACAACACTGGAACTGAACAGGGAAACACATACAATATTTGATAACCTATTAAGACAAGTGAATATCGGATAATGCTAACAGACAAAACCACAGCAAAACCTTAGATGTGTGGCAAGGCATGTCAATCCTGTTCAGTTTTGATTGAGATCACAGAAGCAGTAATCCAATACCGAGTGAGTTGAAGTCGAGGTTGGTCAAAACAAATATTTGTTGCTTTCTGATACAGCCAGGGGGTGATTTTCATTTGGAGTGTTGTAAATTATGTCTAGTGGGCTAATGACCCCTTTTATCTGCCTAGGATCGCAGGTGTATCCCTGTGCACATGGTCCCTAAGGGCCTCCGGTCAGCTGAAGGTGATCAGCTTCCAATCACGGGGCCACTTCCATCACCCAGTCCAGCTCACCTGGGTCCATCACGTCCATAAGGTCCTTAAGGACCGCCACGGACCATATGGTCCTCTCCCTTGAGGACCATCAGTCATGGCATGTCCTGTTCGGGTCGGAAACCGTGACATAATGAGCCTTGGATGCTGCTCACCTATGTCGTGAGTGGATCAAATAAAGTGGACTTAATCTTTGACTTCCATGTATTCCTGAGTGGGACTGCAAACCAAGCTCTCAGTTGGGAGCCAGGGAAACTAATGCACCCGGGATAGTGCAGCCATCTGGTTACACCGGGAGGCAATCCTGAAGTAACTACATATCATTGAAAGATATATTAATCATGCTATCATGTATATGGAGAGGAAAGCTGCCGTCTTTTCAATGAAGAACCTCCAAAATATAATTAAAAGTAATCATAATCACATGTTAGGTGACTGTTCTACAAGCTCTAGAGCTGGGTTAGGTGACTTAAAGAGCTGTATTAGACATTTTTCTTCAGTGCTAGTTTAATTTGAAGCTAAAAGAAACATCACAAGAATAGATGTTATTTAATGTGGAATATTATGGTGGAAATGTTTGTAAATTTATATAAATTGACTAAGATGATATCAAACATTGTGAATTTCAATGGAATCATGTATGAACTCTTCACCACATGAAACAGGAAACAATGTTTAAAAAAGCTCCAACATAATGGATATCGTGACGGACAGCTCCGACAAGTCCGGACTCCGGATGAGGTACAGCCATCATCAGGAAAACCTATCTGCCCGGAGGCTGAGCATGGCGACGGAGGTATGATGGCGGCCGCCAACCCAGGAGAGCATGAAGGGGAAGTAACTTCTCAGAGAGACACAATGACGGTGTATACACAGAGACAAGCGACATAATGTCGGTTGATACGAGATGAAGAGGACCCACCTCCACCGATCCCATCTTAACCCGGATCTATCTGCTCCACCCTTATCTCAAATTGAGATCCATTATCTCCTCGATCTCATCTCAGTCAGTTGCTGACTTACCCTGGTACTGAGGTGGTCCCCTGTGGCGACAATTGTGGAGACAACGGTTGGTCAGGAAAGGGTTAAAGTCAAAGTCAAAGTATGCACACTCTTGTACTACTACTAGGGAATTTGGTGATTGCCATCATTAGCCTAAAGACAATATGAAATGATTGATTGATTTGAGGTCAAGTGGGGTGAAATGTTGTTTTTCACGATGCCGAGAATTGACCTGTTTTATGGTGGGAGATCCCACAATAACTCGCTGTTACTGTAAGGCCCGAAAGTCGTGACAGGAATACATTAACCAAGGAGAATATCTGTACATGGCATGATTCCCAATCCTTCACATCAATCCATAACTTGGAAACAAATACCTAGCTCCAAGATCATGTAACATTTTTGAGTAGTATTTTATGCTCAACTCAAAGATATAAAATTTGAGATTGAGCATGAAGTTGAACTCAAAATGTTTTGTAATATCGGGATCGGGTCTGATATGGAATAAAACTCGAACTTTTGAACCATCTGCTACTACAACTGAACTATCATGAACCAAAGAACTCTCAGGTAAAACAATTGATCCAATTGCAATATCTCAGACAGTATAGACTAAAACACAAGTTCCAGAAACACGGGTAGCACTATAAGCACGCTTTCAAGCATGGATTATTTAAAAATTATTATTACATACAGGCCAAAGAATTCATCACAGAAACCAAATTGTTTACACAAATAAAGGCTATCTACTGTAACTATAACTAAGTTGCGTGACCCTGGTTACACTCCGATTGTTAATTCATCACGACACAAACTTTGAATATCGGTCCTCGATCTGCATTTTGAATCCAAATAGCCATGTATAATGAAGGGAGATACAAACACCAGAGTTGTAGTGCTATTGTATTGCGATATCGGTGTACCATAGTAATGCTGTATCATTGCACGACACAATAACCCAGAGGTGAAGCAGCACCAGCCATACATTACAATCCTAGTTACCATCAGCATCTGATTGCCTCGGAGACGAGATGAATGCAGTCACCTTCTCATCCGTGGATGTCCTACCCTACAATATCTCACAATATCTCGCGTTATCTCACAATATCTCCGAGCTCATCACCATCACGTGTAAGCTACACTCCCTGAGAGGCCCTCTCCGGGTTTACTTAACACGGGAACCAGACCCAAAACTAAAAGGACTCCATGGACCATAACACCGACTATCTGAAAGAAATCAGAGTTGCTAATCTGAACAAATGACGCACACTTTGTGAAATTATCCCCTGGTGTTGATAACACACAGTCGGAACATCGTTTCTGATGGCTGGGTAAATATTGGGGAAAATTCACAAAGATAATTCAAAATTTATGTGAATTTAATATCACTGAAATGCGAGTTTTATATGGAAGCAAGTGCAATAAACACCTTTTAATGTTTATTTCACATAATGTCGCTAACTACAAAGCGTGAATGAGGCACTTGTTGATATTGGATCCAGGGCCAGACTGCAGCTCCATATATTGATGAAATGCTTGTCATCATTAGAGTCGTTTATAACCCTGGAAGGGGTCTATGGAAGACAGAAGTGGCCATAACGCTCTGATTTACTCGCCATTGTAAACAGACCTGGCTGAGGTTCACCTGCATGAAGCATTCTTAGCTAGGAATGCCTCAAGCATAGGGTAGAACCTTCACATTCCCATGGAGAAAATAGAGACTACTCTTTCAATAATGTAACACTAACATTTCCTGTTATTCTCTTACTATATCTCTTCAATTTCTTGTATTTATGACATGATTTAGAGATATGGATTGTCATGATTTAGAGATATAGATTGTCATGATTTTAATTAAAAACACATCCTTGTAGTCTATATCACATTATGCTCAAGAACTAACTCAATTATCAATAATCTCAGAGGGTAAAAGTCGATCACTGACACATAACAGTATTGGTCAAATATTAATATGAAAGGAGTCATTGAAATTCGTTACTTGTTCTCTGTAAATCTAAAGTTTAACTGTATTTTCAGTAGGTGTATTTGGGTGAGAACAATACAATACATTTAAAAACTAGTAAATGGTTTTCAGTTATCATATTTTGCTAAAATCCAAATCAGATTCAACAAGCACAAGATGGCTTGAAGCCTATGTATGCTATATATGAGTGTGTGATGGTGTCAGTGAGAGAGTTCTTGGTGGAGGAGGCTGTTCTCGGTCTGCAGTCTGTGTTTGTTCTGGAAGGTCATGCCACATGCTGGCAGGGTCTAGATAGGGTCCAAGCCGCCTCTGGTTCTAGCTCTGTATATACCAGATGACACTTGTTACAAGCTTCTTCCAGTATTGTTTTACACCATGGAAATAATCACGGGTGTGTATGTAGTACCACAGTACAGACAGCAATCCATTGAAATCACCATCACAACAAGTTCATTCAGAGAACGTAATGAAGATAAACAAGCTGCAAACAAACCAATGATCCTGAAATAATCGCAAAGAAATCCTGGCAATTTAGCGGCATTGCTGGAACCAGGGGAGGAATGAATGGAGTTATCTTATCCTGAGATTATCAGATATCCATGGTGTCCATTTGCATAATCGCGATAAAATAGCAAACAAAGCTGTTCTGGGTTCAGATCTTGATTGCCTTGCCATCTCGTATAGCAGATCTGGGTGCTACCTTAGAATAACACCCATATACTGCAGTATACTATACCTTGGACTGTCATGTGGACTTCATCAAGCAGATAATTATGTAAGTCCTATCCTTGTCTTGGACTATCCAGGGTGTGGTTTCTTTACAACACGTTACTTCTTCGGGCACCAATGTTCACGTGTCTGCGATTGCTGTATACAAACAGGATTTCCTCAGACCAGCTTTGCAGGAAATGTTTCCCCATTGGTAAAACCGCACATTCCTAAACCACCGAGGTACATCAGTATCTTCCTCCCTCCGCAGGTCTGCAAACGGAATGCATACGGAATGCTGTGGGACACCACGGAACAACATGGACCTAGAAGTCCGTTTTTTCTCCCCCCACCCTTTATCCTGGCAGCAATGCAAGCAATCCTGGCAAAAAGGGGAGGGGGATGGAGGGGAGAGGGTGTATTATTTCAGGATTTAGCTGCACAATCACAGAGAGAGAGAGGTGAGGTAAACGTGGGTTTTAGGATTAGAGTATAAACAAAGGCAAGTCTAATCCACACAGATCGTGTGCAGAGAAGTGAGTGGCAGATGTGCAAGTTCTGCATGAGTACTATGTTAGTCCTAGCTGAATACTGTGTGAGTATACTAGGAGTACAGTACAAGCACTGCACGAGTACTGCATGAGTACAGAAGTATTTCTCTGGTCAGGCTTGGCGACTCCTAGGAACGATAAGAGAGAATTCCATCGCAAAGGTAATCTGAAGAAACATGTGCTAAAGCCTGAACACATGTGGTGGTGTGGGCCTGGGGAGAGTGGGGGCAAGGAGGGGGAGTGTGGGGTAATGTAGTGGGGGGATGTGGATATATGAGGCAAAGAGGCCAAAAACAGCTAAATGTGTAAGATATAAGTAACTATATGAGTTATCAAAAAAATACTTACTATAAAAAGAAAGTATGTTAGGACAAGGCTAATATACTGAAGAGAATAAGGTTATTATGGTTGACACAACCACAAATGGAAACTCTGAAGAATACTGAACAACTAAATAAAGTCATATTATAATACAAGTGAAGAATATCACATGATCTATTCAAAATATTACAAATTAACCTTACTATTTACAAAGCAGTTTATGACTGTTTGCTTTGAGTAAACTTTACACGCATTAAACTGTTGACACTTTTGAAGCTACTCGACGTGATCAGTGAACCAAAACACACAGGTGCGTGTCATCGAGTATAATAAATATTTTGCTATCGGTAATTTTTCACATTTCCGCCTCACAATTGGTTATATTGCTCGCAAATCCG
This sequence comes from Lepetodrilus ovalis, assembly GCA_032361185.1. Lineage (NCBI taxonomy): Eukaryota > Metazoa > Mollusca > Gastropoda > Lepetellida > Lepetodrilidae > Lepetodrilus > Lepetodrilus ovalis. The sequence goes on from JAUTBQ010032224.1 coordinate 12,876, forward strand.
CTCCGTAAGTTGGCGGAGCAAACCATCCACGTGACGTCCACCCCACGCCAAACAAGAGCTACAACCACAATATGTACCACCTAATCACATGATCTTCTTTTGGGAAGCATACAGAGTTGCCAATAATGTATATTTAGCTTGTAGATAAAGACATATGAATTGAGGCTTCAGCACGGCAAGTGGAAAGGGCTTATAGTGTGAAACCCAACCACCTGACGGAGGGCTATAATAAGTATTTAATCTTCTCTCCAGGGGTGGTCACCTACCTGTATTCACACATCACTACACACAGCCACCCCCGGCCACCCTGGCCACCCCCGGATGCTGGGAGTTTCTCATTGGCTCAAACACTTAACTCGCAAAATACGAGCAAAAACTGTCCGTATACAAATGCGCTATGTAAATTCACATCGGTTTCTGTAGAATTTCTATTTAACATTATTTGTTATTTGTTCACTGTTCATAAAACATGACCATAGGCCATGTGGTATGTGTGTGGATCTGGGTATGTGGTCTTTATGTGGATATGGATTTGCGGTACTTAGGTGGTGGATTTGGATGGTGGTGCACAATATTATTTCTACAAGTAGTATGAGTAGGATAACCCAGATAATCAAAGAATTGGTCATATATTTTAGAATAATCATACTTATTAATATATCAGTCTTCTACAAGTATCTATTGAGGCTAGACTCACCATAGTCTCAGAGGATGAAAGTTAATATCCTAAATATAAATTATATTGATTGGTGTTATATATTTAAACCAAAGGAGCTGCTAAAAACCTTCCTCATCTCCAGCAACCTAGACTTATAAAACTGCTCGAGGACATTTTTTTAATGGGGGTATTTGGGTTAGAACAAGGTGTGCCGCAGACTACTATTAAGGCAAAGTTGTGCTAAAATCCTCTCCATATCAGAAACACCTCCAACATACATACAGAATTTCAAATCCTTCAAAATCCAACGGTTAACTTTACCACGTCCATCCACAATTCATCCATAAATTATACACGTCAATGTCCCGCATTTAAATTAACGAACAACGTAAGACATCCCTGGACACTTGTCGTACGTTTCATAATGCAACCGGCAATAAACAGACCAGAATTTAATCAATTTGCATTATACATTCTCTTAATGAATAAATCATGCGCTTTGCCATACGTAGAGAGTAAGCCTGATCAGCCAGTGCACAAGACAATTAACTGTGCCGATTACCTGCCTGATGTCCATCATACACCGCGCCTACTTAATGTCGACATTCCAGACACTTTCGTCGGATCAAGTTTCAAAAATTATTCAAAAACATGTCTTGACATTCTACAAGTCATGTTTATTGGGAGTCAGATCAGGTAAGTTTTGCTCAGATCCTGACAAAGTCAGATTGCCTATTGTTTAGTACATTACGTTATTTCAACCCGTGAAAATATACGTGTCATTTAGCGACTTCACGTGCTGGAAACTATTTCCCTGAAAAGTGTCGAGGTAGTAGGCACAGAAAACTGCTGAGTAATTGTGGGACTATTAAATTCAGGTTATTGGATCTGTGGCATTTGAAATTGAAAGCAGTTTCAATAATTAATGTCCTTTTCTTTACGACTTCGTCAGCCAGTTTCCAAATGGGTTCAGTATGACATTTAATGTCATGGAACATTTGAATATGACATTTATTGTTCAGTACTATTAACACTTAGGAAACAAAGTGGTTAATAGCAAGAGTTTATGACTGTATTAACACTGGCCAATAGTTATGACTGGTGATAAACATGATTATAAACCATTACAGACTCAAGATTAATAAATCTATTATTTACATAGAGGTCTACATGTAAATAAAACAAATGTTTACATTTTTATCACATATTACTCATATATATTTTTTTAATCTAATACCTTTTTCTTTATTGCATAATAGTTAATTTTTACATTATATTTGTAATAATAATTATTTTGATAGGACATTAAGAAGTGAAATTATTTTAGTAGGACAAATAATGAGATAATATTGGTAAGCTATGAAATGAGATTATGTTGGTATGATATGAAATGAAATTATGTTGGTATGATATAAAATGACATGTTGGTATGATATGAAATGAGATAATATTGGTATGATATAAAATGAGATTATGTTGGTATGATATGAAATGAAATTATGTTGATATGATATGAAATGAGATAATATTAGTATTATATGAAATGAGATCATATTGGTATGTATTGGTATGATATGAAATGAGAATCTTTTGTACAACAAAATGGAATAATTCTGGCTGTGATAGTATAGCTGACCACAGAAAATGACAGTCAAGAGGAACGATGACCACAGCTGGACCTCAAGATGTACCTTGAGCATTACAATATTGCAGCAATCAGTTCTATATCAGTGTTATTTCACCTGCCCTCACATTGTGCACCGGCGTAGTGTTATTTCATCTTCCTTCACATTGTGCACCGGCTTAGTGTTATTTCACCTTCCCTCACATTGTGCACCGGCGTAGTGTTATCTCATCTTCCCTCACGACATTGCGCACCAATGTGCAGCAGAATGTCACTGACACCTCCAGTCAGTCCACGACAATATCGACAGACAATCGACAGACATTCGCTGCCCAAAGTGCCAGATCTGTTTTGTCAATGCCGCATAATCGCAGCACAATCACAGCACAATCACGGCACAATCACCACCATCACCTGGCAGTATCCAGACAGCTCTCGAAACACCGGGGAAATACGGAGCTGATTGTCGATCTGACGGCTCGGACCACTTGATGGTGGACATCCCTGGGGGAAGTCTCACAAGTGATGCAATTACTTAGGTCAGAGGACGTAACTATGGTATCTCTGACCACTAGGACACTGTCCACCTCTCCGGTCATACCATCATACTGTCCAGCCAACACGAGGTAACACCCAGAGATTCATGGCTAACTATGGGTAATCATAACATTTCTAAAGCCATAACAACATTTGTTATTATTAGCATTCCAACAAAATATCAAAACTTTATTTTTTTTCTCTCATCCAGACATCACAATCAAATTTAATTTGAATGATATATTCAGATGTAGTGAAACAGTGTTAAAAACACACAATAGTAACATTTGGTATTATTAGAGATGAAAAGCAAAAAAATAAGATAACATCAATTTCAGTGTCACAAAAAAAACATACAATAACACTACCAGTATCGCTAGAGTTGCAAGACAATAAAAAGATTACACAACCCCAGTGTCACAAAACAATAACATATGACAACTGCTACCAGTGCTACAAGCGTTACATCACAATAATGTAATTACCAGTGTCATAAAACCGTAATTGAACATACAGCTTAAGTCTACTTTCTACAGGAATAATCTAATTCACCGCGATGTTTACAGTATTACCAGTTCACGCCCACAGATATAGGGTTACAGAATAATTCCGAAAACTATAAAATTCCGCCACAATAAAACTGATCACAGTTCTGACAGTTCTGACAACTTATGACAGGAGCCAGGATATAACTGTATATATAACCTGGGGACAGGAGACCATGCCTACAGCCAACAATCAGTGCGAGAGATTGAGACAAAGGTTCGCCACCAATCTCACATACCGCCACCAGTCTCACATACCGGTCTGTGTAGAGAGTGCTACCTGAGAAGACGGGATCCTGTCTGAAAGGATGCGATCCTGTCCTATGATCCTGTCCTGTCATCCTATTGGCATCCTGACCATATTGCTGACAGCTCTGTCTACATCGTGACGACATTTCCGACAATTCTGACTATATTGTGACCGAATTTCTGACAGTTCCGACTAACCCAATACGACATCCATAGAGTGTGTTATAATGTACATCTGCAAACATCATCAGACTGGCAACATGAAGCCAAGGAAAACTAGGCTAAGGTCGTAGTAAGAATTACCGACAATGTTGTTCAACTTGCCGTGGTGCTTCTTGGCAGTCTTAGATTCTGACGACAATCTGACACACGACAATCCCCAGACATCAACGACCTTGACCCTCCATGATGACCGGTCCCTACGACCCCTCCCCATTCTGATGTACTCTAAATGTTCCTCTCTGTCAGGCGAGGCTGCACACAGCCAGGAACAGACTGGAGGAACGGGCTAGGGGAAGATGGGGAGGTTGGCGGATCAATACAATTATGACAGTCCTATACGACCCATTATCGGTTATAGCTGGCATCCATCACACAGACTAGAGTGCTGGACTAGCAGGAAAGAGAGGTCTGGACAGCCGTGAGAGAGGGAGATGGGGACATTGGAGGGAACCAGGGCAAGGACAGTTGTGAGAGAGAGAGAGAGGGGGGGACATTCGAATGAACCAGGGTATGGACAGCTGTGTGAGAGAGGGAGATGGGGACATTGGAGGGAACCAAGGCATGGATAGTTGTGAGAGATGGAGAGGGCCAGGAGGACAAGAAGAAAGCATGCCGTGTATTTACGTATTTATGCTTGCCAGTTGTAACATAGCAGAGTTGAGTTGCCTATGATGAAGGCTTTCCTATTATACCAAATACCAGAAACCTATGAGATTGAGATATCATAGGTCTGTTATCGACTTCCTAAAGTGTTTATCCCTATTCACATCAATCCATGACTGCCATTGTCGATCTATAATCATCCAACAACAATCACTCATACATCCTTTCCAACTGAAATCATAATACAATAATATCGTATAGCATCCATACCTTGACAAAGCTAGGATACATGGGAGTGTTGCCAATAGACACATAGTTATCGCTGATGTCGAGTGGCACTAGACAGTACAGTTATCCATATTGTCAGCTGCTACTCTATACCCAGTTATCCCAGTTGGCAGGAAGTCACATCTACTCTGGAAGCAAGTCATGGAATGTGCAGTACATGCACTGACCTATCCCAGGATGTCGGAGGTCGAAGGTTGAAGGTCATTGACTAATGGCTGCAAAGTGCAGGCAGCTCTGTGTTGATGAGATTATCCGAGGACTGGGATGGGAACACATGACTTTGGGATCAAATCCCAAATCCCATCAGCCTCCATCTTGTTCGGGAGTCTTAGCCGCCCATACCAGGAAGTGGGATGCTAGTAATTAGGATACGAGACAATGTAAGATAAATAGGAACCTGTAGCACCGGTATAGGAAATACGCAAGAACCTAATATTGACACATGTGGAATGGCTTGGTATTGACATTAGAATCCTTACTATTGACACCTGGATCTTAACATTGACACCTGGATCCTTAACATTGACACCACTGATACCTGGATCTTTAATATCGGCAGTTGGATCTTTAATACTGACAACTGGATCTTTAATACTTGACAACTGGATCTTTAACATTAACATAACATGGGCCCAAATCATGAATACAAAACGTAGGAAATCAAGAAATTACACTTTCAAAGATATTGATCAATGTTGGGCAACAAATGATTAAATCACCACTACATAATAGGTTGAATCCAATCCATGCTGCAAGTACACCCATGTCCATACATGGGAATTATTTATGGGAATGCAAATTATTTATGGGAATGCAATACCATAATAGGCCTGAACCTCAACATAAACATAGCCAGCCCTAAAGCGTAAACTTTCAATAATCAATTATGAAATCAATGCAGATCGAAAAAATATCACAGTCTTGGTAAAACTTCATCCACGGTGGCCTGATAGGCTGATAGGAGTTCGAAACACCAGGATTCCTAACACCAAAATTTTAAACAGCAAGGTTCACCTCGGCCATTGTGAGACTCGACTTAGCTTTGTAATGATGTTTACGTAGTATAGTATACCCTAGCCTCGGGTTCTATCCCGTATACAGTCATGTATCTTCTGAAAGCAAATTCCTCGTCTGAACATAAATGTAAATATGTCCCCACGAATATATATGAATAAGTCGGGAAGTCACCTTTAACGTTGACGCGGAAATCCCTAATTGCCGTGATAATAGTGCGGTATCCACGTCCCGACACACACGTTCAGATAATCCAAAAGCGATGGCACGGTTCAGATACACGACTTGTATATTTGTCTTACCTTTTTCTGTGTTATCCGTTTATCTCCTGGTACATCCAAGTAAGTCAGTGTTATTCCAGTCAAAGTAGGGGTCCGCTGCAACAGAAGAGAAAATAGCTTGAACCGATTCCACGTGCCGATCTATCGACCAATCAATTTGAAGTGAACATCAAGCGGAGTACATCAATTATTGAAGCCGCCCTGGTGTTGTATGATGCGAGATACGAGAAAGTAAACAATGCTTGTTCCCTGTTATTCCGCGAGGAAACAGTCGCCTTAATCAATCTCCCTGGGTAAATACGAGGTGTTAGGACACTGGTTCCTCGCAGTGCCAAGCACCAAGGACGACTGACACCAAAATCGACTTCAAAAATAGGCTTCCAATAAACCTGCATGCAAAATATATGCTGGCATCCCACGGGGGCGATATCTGAGACTTGGTGAGGTGTAAATCTAAACATACATCTTCAGTCACCACACTCCCTAAAGAGCTTCTCTCAAAGGATGCTCTCCTATATACCAGCAGGAGGAACTATGCTTCCGTATTCCTAGCGTGCAGTACGACCCATACACACACGCACGCAGATGCTACTTCATTACAATGCTAATGTCTGCCACAGAACGGCAGCAACAGTGCAGTGTTGACACGGGGGATTCACTTGCAGGATCACACCACCGCCAGAATGGCGACAAAACCAAGCGGGGAAGACGGAGAGAGTTCCGTACCCGCGCTCACCGAGTATATACCGCGCTACTGCTTCAAGCTCACGGCAACAATAGCTCCACCACAACAATCCATTATTCCCTGTGCCAGTACCATTAGCAGGTCCAAACCCAGGACCCCCAAACCTAAACAGTAATCCATATTTGAATGCAGCCTTCTCTCACAATGGAACATGAACACACCACGTTTCCCCGAGCCCCTGTAGCTTTTCACGCGAGCTTTGAGGTTATTCCATAACAGTGAACACTGAACGAGATGTATACCTCCAAAGAACTGCAGAGCCTTGCATCCTACCAGTGACAGCTACATCCATCCACTAGTAGCATGTGCTCTGTATGTGAGTCGGTCTCTATCTGCCAAGCTCTCGCTGTGTTGTGTTGGCTAAGCCTAGCGGTGAGTTAACCAGGGTCCTAATGTAACACACTGACTGCAGCCACAGAAAGAGAGAGAGAGCGTGAGGCCAGGATATCTACTGCTAGCTTCCCTTGTGCACAGGCCTGACTCAGTTCGCCATGAATGAACCATAGAAGAAAGAAGCATTTCCCCCAACCCGGGCAGCTGTCAATCATTCGCCGAAGCCACGCACCGTCTGCGCTCATTAACCAATCGGAACGCTCCTCAGCTTTGACTGGCGGGTCGGTGAGATAAGAGAAAGGAGTAAGGACCGTCATTTAGTGCCTCTGTATAATGGGGTATTGTTGGGACCTGGGCCCTGCAGTCAGCTTTATGATGATTGTCACAAGGGGCCTGCTCAGAGCTAGGTATTGTGCTTGCCTTATAGCGAAGGCGATAAGGAGAATTAAAGTGGCCACTACCATAATTACTTTATTGCAGTCTAAGCTCAACGATGACATACTGATATATTTTATGTCGTAAATTACGATTGTTTTGAATTAAATACTTGATTCTATAATAGTGGAGACTTACGAGCCTTGTAGCTAGTACCAAGGGTGGGTAATTCTGTTACACTCCTACATTGGTCATTTCAACTTTAACCAATTCTGACTTTTATTGGCAGCCTCTAGTTAGCAGCTTGTTACCAGGAGTACTATGTAACTAAGACAGAAAGTGGAGTAGGACCCCTAAATGACCTTCACCTTTCATCCCTAATTCCTTAACTGACGGCGCAATTATTGATAAATTCATATAAATTGATGATAAATAATCTATTCAATTTACTATTTGACAGGAGATATAATAATTCCATTATATCCAATGCTTAAAGAGGTGGTTCATTAAGCTGTGGTACTAGTACAGAGGTTTGGTGGCGGTCATGCTATCTGAAGGTACGAGTTTGTATCCCCAGCTCCATGTTGCTGTTTGATCAACTAATAGACTGATGTACATCTGTTGAACTTTAATATTTCTATGTTTGTTTGTTCCTCAAATGCCTGGCCTGGGTAAACAAAACAATTTTGATATTGGTATAGTGAAGAACACATACAATATATAGTACAGTGCCCCCTCGATATAACACGGTCCGATACGCATCGGATTCTGATATAGATGCTGATATATAACGTTGGGATGATTTTCGTAATGTGAGTAAGTGATTATAGAGTTCAATGTTGCTGCAAGAATCTTTCACCAAATTGTGACAATTAAACATTTAATTATTTTATTATTTATAAGAGAGAGTTTGTAATTTACTAAAACTTAGAATCTGTATTTGACTTACATACTTTTGAATTAATTAAGGTCATGGAACGACTATTTTCAAATTTTTGTACTATTAAAACATAAAATCATATTTCTATATTTAGTACTTCCTTGAATCAAGCCATCAGTACCAATACTACTAGATCCTAAAGAATAACTTCATCATACCGAGACTCAATCATAACATTCTAATCATCCTCATTGCGGATTGGACCAGGGGTATAGAGAGGCATGGGTGGCAATAACTCACAGATGTGTAGAACATTGCACCTAGGTGATGTCGCCCCCAGGGCGGTGTTATAACGAGGAGACAGGGAGAGATATGGTCGGTCATTATGGTCAGTCAAGGTGGTCAAATAATGACCAGATAAACACAGAGTGGCCGCTACAAAGGCTTATAAAGTGTTAATCAGAGATCATCAGTGGTCGTAAAACGGGGACAAAACTGTAAACTTGACACGGAATCGCCCACGATACTTTCCAGATGACTATATACTTGTATGATCCATGTAGATCCATATCATTATTACAGCAGTATCACAAACAATATATCCCAATAAAGATAAAAAAACTTGGGCAGCAAGACTCTCTGAGCATATCCATTCCATGGTTACAGCAGTTTCTAGCATTATGAAATATACCTGCTGCGAGGTAAAGCATTAATTCTTAATTCTTTCATTCGTACTCGCATTATCCTGTCACAGTATCAATATTTATTTATTCCTTCCAGTATTACCTGTATTATATGTTAAACTGAAACCATTGACATGCATAAAGAATTTCCCCAGATTATCACGAACATAAAGTCATATTACTGTTGTTGTTATTATTACTATTAATTTATTCTTATTTTTCTTATTCTTACTATTATTAACATGATTATTATTATTATTATGTTATTATTGTTATTATGTTATTATTGTTATTATTGTTATTATGTTATTATTAGTAGAAGTGGAAGTGGTAGTGGTGGTGTTAGTGTTAGTGTTAGTGGTTGTTGTAGTGTCAGTGTTAGTGTTGGTAGTGGTAGTGTTAGTGGTAGTGTTTGTTAGTGGTAGTGGTAGTGGTAGTGGTAGTGTTTGTTAGTGGTAGTGGTAGTGGTAGTGGTAGTTGTAGTGGTAGTGGTAGTGTTGATGTTAGTAGTTGTTGTAGTGTCAGCGTTAGTGTTGGTAGTTTTAGTGTTTGGTAGTGGTAGTGTTTGTTAGTGGTAGTGGTAGTGGTAGTAGTAGTAGTAGTAGTAGTAGTAGTAGTAGTAGTAGTGGTGCACCTTCAATGCACAAAATGTATTTCAATATTGAAAAGACAAGCTATTTTTTTTTATAACTGTAAAAGGTACCAGTATATTACAGCTGATGCTAAACAATATCAAGTAAGGATGTGGACAGGAAAACCTTATACCGGTATGTAACAGATAGGTAATTACAATGTGTTATCAACTATCTGACGACCAATCCTGACCTAGCAATCCCATGTGGTCAGTGTGTATAAACAATTAAACACCTAGCACCAGCCCAGACCTGACCATTGTCCAGAGTGTCAGCAGAGATCGCTAATTTGCAGTGATTAATTATCCATTAATTAGCCATTCACAGTTAGATTGGCTCCATAAACAGTTGGAATTCAAACACGATTGCAATCACAGGCTAATTGGAAAATCTGGTGGGTGTGGGTTTAGGGAATTTCGAGATTCCAAACAATCTCTGTTCAAGTGGAGTGATCGTCATTTTGAGACAAACTTATCTGGATGTGCCATGAGGTGTCACTAAAGTATTACTCGTTGGTTCTGGGTTTGCTGTATTTGTACATGTGATTGGTCTAGGTATCATTGGATGACACATGGTGGAGGGTATAGCACAAGATACCATGGCTATAGATTGGTATCTGGCCATCGATACCATATACAGCTGATACTGCTTCATAGCCGTAATCTGAGCAATGCCAACGATGATTGGTCACTTTTAATTGGTCATTTGACTAGAGGCATACCATATTAAGCCAACTACTACAAGGAATTAATAATGTAATTATAAAATTTACTATAGAAAGTAGCTATTTATAATGAACATATTTACAGACATATTTATTATATTTAATGTTTTTTATGTTCTCATAAATCTTTAGCAAGTACCCCCATTAAACATACCAGGCATTTTAAAGCCAACTATCAAAACTGTAATTTTAAACTTTTGAACTTCAACTTCAACTACTCGAAACCTGTTTCCACTTAGATTTGACAGCATGTAAAATAAATTAGGCCAGAAAATTGTTAATTTCAAATTGACATATTATTGACAGGAGAAGAGTGACACATGCCTTGTTAATTGCGCAATATACACAGGCTCTCGGCCAATCACTGGCCTGGATGCCTTGTTACTCTCCCTGTGGGATACCACAGCTGTCACTATGAGAGTTACGCAAGGTAATTTCTCACCCATAGGGCTCTTCCTGCTTTTGGTAATTGTCCACAGATTAGTTGACCAGCGGGCTAAACATTGACTGGACAACTACTGACCGAGACTGACCAAGGCTTGGTAAACACAGCCACTATATTCGGAGGACCTTAACTCTTCCTGTCGCGAGTCCCAGCTCTTTAACCTAGCTATATATTGACTCTGATTAGATTTCACTTACACTGGCTCCGTCAGACGAAATCTGAACAAAACGGCTGAATTATCCTGTATTTATGTTATTGATATATCACATTTAGAATATTTTGCAATATATAATCCTGAGTTATCGAACAATGGGCCATGTGTTGAAAATTGAGATGAATATATAAATCGAGATAAATGTAACAAATTGAGATAAATGTAACAAATTCAGTTTTAAAAAAGGGATATCAGATCAAAATGTACCACAGCAACTATAATCTAATAACTATTTATAACCATTGTCAATATTCTATACTTCTGAAATTTTTCGTCATCATAATCTCTATAAATAGCGGCGTGTTACCACCATATGCATGCAGAATGTCATCATGATCATCAACACGCTATTCTACAGGTTTCAAACGTCCACAAGTGAAATTTATTCCAAATTTGTAATCCATCTGTACATGAAATCAGACAAAATTGATCTGTAACAGGAATAATTTCTAAACGGAATAACATTTCTGTCATCGGTCCCATTACATAGTCAAGTTGAAATTGAATCAGACAATTATAGCTGCTGTCATTAGCATAAGCTGCACATTGTGACGTGACATTGTCCTGCTTATGTCGGTTACGTGGCACCAAACTGCCATCTAGAAACCTGGGTATTTCCCACAATGCACTTTAATAATTGCGGTGCTGGCGATGACGTCTGTCGCCCATCGCCCATCACATGGTGATGTAATACAACCCCTCTCATGACGGAACGTTACAAATTATATTTCTAGCATCGATATAAATTACTCATATTTCCAATATTGATAGAAATGTAAACTTTGCAATGAGATATTTTTGTTATTGCCAAGATAACCATTTTCAACTTCTTGCAATTCCATATTCTCTCACTACGATATTAACCATTTTCTCACAGGCACTACGATTCCTGGAACTACATAGCCTACATAGCCAGCTAATAAGATGTCATCTCTACTTCCCACTCTGTGATATTACCACGTTACTGACAGTACTATCTATATTTAAATACACTGGAGGACGTCCTATTTCCCAGGCGTAGCCAGTCCTGCCATCGTCCTTAAAGTAACGTTACATCATATTAACACCAGATACTTTGCAGTCCTGCTTTGGGATACGGCTAATGAAGGACTGTCTTGTCTAACAAGTCTAACGATTTACATGTACAATCTTATTCAATGAGTCAAATAAAAAAATATATTCTGCAGAATCGGAGCCTAAAGAAAAAACATTTTGTTTAAGAAGCTTAATAATTATCAATTCTAATTACATATCATTATTGAATAAATGTAATAAAATACTGTGTTATTGACTGAGTCAAATTAAATACCATCTTCATCACGATATACCATATTGTTCAAAGAAACAGAACTTGGTTTGAAAATTTAAAAAAGAATTACCACCTTGTTTAACAAGGAAGACTAGACAACATTGAATTTAATTCCTCTGCAACACTACCATATAACTAAATACCAGCAACCACTAAACAAGTCTTGGGTAAAGCTACAATTTAAAAAATCATCTAATTGAATTATCTCCCAGGAAAATTTGAAAAAAATGCTACGTTGTTCCAAAGTGAAATAAACTACCATCTTGATTAGGAAGCCTACTGAGGGTTTATCTGGATAATCGTAAGTGGCTTCGCCTTTAAAACTGAAATGCCACTGAGTTACTCAATTGAAGCAATGTTCTGACACTACAAGACAGAGTTGCATTGCCTTCGCATAACCAACACTACAAGTGTGATTGATACCTTGAGGGACGTGTTGCACAACGCACCGTGACATATGTCTTAATTAACATGTATCGGGGTCAAGTAGTGATATTAACATTAGCCACATGCAACAGAGGTGTGGCTGTGTGTGGGGGGTGGGGGAAGGGGACTGGAGGATATCATCAATATGTGCAACCTACAGGGCAATATCGACGATATCCACACGTGCAATAAATACCCGGGGAAATAATCGTCAATATACATTACCCAGCGGTGACACAATCTCTTAACCGGGAAATACGACTGTCTGGAAATAATTGCCCTGATGAACTAACTACACACCCAGGGCACTGGTGACTGATATCTCCAGTCAGTGACAACAAGATGACGCCGGTGACGCAAGTCCACCACAAAGGGCAACAATCTCCAATAATTAATTGAAAGATTATACAACCAGATAATTGGGTAAAACTGAGTCATTGTGAGCCACACAATTGTATCTATAACCACAATACCACGCGATGTTGCGCATTCATATTTCATCTCACCACTTTATCTTGTTGTATTATTACTACCTGAGCATTTGAAATATTCATCAAAACAATCAATATACTATTTCTACCTGTGAAATACAACCAGAATATAATATATTTGGTTTATATAATGATTGTTTTTCTGACATTCTGCAAATTATTTACCAATTTTTTTTAATAATTTTTATAATGCAACACCAAATTTATTCACTACCAAAGTATTTATGTGTACATTATCTTTCTTTTTCTAAATTTCTAAACCAAAAAATATCATAAAAGTATTGCATTATATTTTATAACAGTACCAAAGTATAAGTATTAACTATGATATACAAAACAGTAAATATAATTCATATACATCAAATAACATACATATTATATGTATTTGCTTACTAATATCGGTAAGTAGAAAAGACAAAAAACAGCATAATAATACACATTAATCGTCAGGAATTACGTGACCTCAAATTATTACTTACTTTGAAAATACCACACCGCCCATTGTTGTTTCAACTGTTAGCTATATTACACAGATTAAGACATATCTACATAATTAATATTCACAACTCTCTTATGAGAGGTCATTGTGGTGACCTCGGACTGTGTGAACATATTCACAGCGGAATACGTTGCAAGACCTCGACAAGTCTTCATCAGCCATTGTTGTAGCTGGCATGCAAATACCACTGCATAATTGTTGGACGCAATCTAAATATTTGATCAAAACGAAAGTACATGCAGTCAGGCATGCTTAACACAACTTTGCAATCGCAGTAAGAAAACCAATATCTTAACGACTTTCTTGTATCACGATAGCTCAAAATTTACAGTCACGATAGTACAAAAATGTCATTTATATTCGGTATTTTTTCGTGACTGTGTTTATCAAAGTTTTACTAGGGGTGTATATGTAGTGGCATATACATAAGGTTTTAGATCACAAAGTAAGACATTTAATATTAAATTCCAGGATTAAATGATATTAACTGAAACAAATTGTGCAGTTTTATCACAAATGTATACATTATTCTAAATTCTTAACAATCTAATAATATTCCTAAAAATAATACAAATAGTGAAAGGTAATTTTTTTTATAAATATTCATGTCAACCAGTAAGCCAGGTCATAGGATGTTGTTGAGTTCAAATGAAGAATTTTGACGCTCGGAAATTACTGAAGAATTCAACTTGCACATTATCAAGCATATCCCACCTCATGATCCTACAAGCAGATTCCGACAGACATATTCGGAAAATGAAGGAATTTCTTTGTTTTTATGAAAAAAAAATATATCCTTTCTTTTACAATTGTTGATGATAGTCAATAAAGATTGTTTTAAGATAACAAAAATTGTGGCATATTACTATTTTTTTTAACCAACATGACACGACCAGTGTGGGCAACCTAAATATATGTTAGCATTCTGGCATTCGAAACCAGGAAAACATAGATGTTTGGAAATTCTTTTGGGACAATTTCTTGGATGAGGACAAACAGTGTCCTCATAAATACGCGTACATCTTTGTCTAAAGTTACATCTCGCACCAGGTCCTTTAGCACAATAGCGTAGCTAATTATTAATGGTATTCAAAGTATTTTTTGACAGACAAAGAATGATAATGAACAATACATTTGCATATTTGGACTTGGAAAAAGAAAACAGTATATCACTCCAAGTATTCGAAAGAGGTTTGAACCAAGATGGAGACGTAGGGAATTAGAGTAGACACAAAGACAGTTAGGAAATCTCAGTGACATTCGTTGTTCTTGCCTGTATGTTGTGCTGCCACATGTGTTTGACAATACCACAGTTCAGGCATCAAAAGGGTCAAAAGCCTTCATAACCATAAATGTGGGAAAAAAACCGACTGGATCATTTTCTATTTCAAACCATACAAAAACAAATATTAATGGCACCTTGACAGAATAAGGATCACTGTCTAGTCTTTATTTTTTTTATATATTAATGTTTGAATAAGTTTGAATGTTTGAATCGATGACTATATCTGGGGAGTTGTGAGGACTATTCTAATGTGTTTTATAAAGTATTGAAATAGAAATGTCAACATCTCATTGGATCCAGACTGATCTTTAAAGAATACGGCTTATGGCGAACCCTGGCACCAAAACCATGAACCCATCCCCACCCTCCCATGCAAAATAAATCCCATCTCAGACACAACAACAAATACAAAACAAAAGAAAAAGAAAAAAGAACTACTGCTAAACAGCTATGCTTCATAACTAAGCTTATCTCACAGGAAATGCCCACAAAACCTTCATGTGTCCCAGCCATCAGATTATGCAGCCATTAACTGACTACCGGAACAATGGTACAATCCTACGACAGTGAAAGCAAGTACAAGACATAACCTTGTAGTGGCACGGCCAGATTATATCTAAGTCTACCAATAGCTGTTTGAATGCAGCAGCAGGAGATACGAATCAAAGTCTAAGCTGCATTCAGTATTGTCACCTTAGATTGTAGGCAGCTTGGGACAGCGTTCAACAGAACGAGTATAATACTATGAGAGTCGTAACACCGTGTTAGCATATATAGGAGGAATAGGATTTTTTAATTTTTATTTATTTCTGTAATGCGGTTTAGAGTCGCTTTCTAGAATCTTTCACTAACATCACAACTTGTCATGTTAAGGCAGGAGGAAACCCGCAACATGCGTAGCACTGAATGTTGCAGTAAACCTGCGAGCAACGGCTGGTACTGACAGACCAAGGATGGGAATAGGAGTTGCAACTCTCACAGCACAATGATAGTTCTGTTGAACGGGACCCTGAAAACTAGCCCAGTCAACGAAGATATTGTCCTCAAGTTTGATTGTTTATTTAATAATGAATGAATGAATGAATGAATTAGTGCTTTACCTCGCATCATTACTAAGCTTTCTGACTAGCTTCAGAATTAATTGATCCCAATTATCAACATACAGTGTCCCCTCGATATGACACTGTTCGATACACAGCGGATTCGGATTCAGATATAAGGCGGGGGTCAGTTGTGGATCCCATTTTTATTTTTGTTATTTACCTGTAATATCGTACAAGGCTGGT
The DNA here is from genome assembly GCA_032361185.1 of Lepetodrilus ovalis. Classification (NCBI taxonomy): domain Eukaryota; kingdom Metazoa; phylum Mollusca; class Gastropoda; order Lepetellida; family Lepetodrilidae; genus Lepetodrilus; species Lepetodrilus ovalis. The sequence continues at coordinate 29,224 of JAUTBQ010032224.1, forward strand.
TATATCGAGGGGGCACTGTACTAAAAAAGTTAATGTTTCAATGAAGGAACATTATACTGAAGAATACTTTGCATGAAATATCCAGACACAACGTAAAAGTCAACGTTGTTGACACGATCTTTTCGTCTCCGTGCGCCGATTGACTGGACAGGTACACCTGAACCTTGGTAATTCTACGTCTCCGGACAAACGCGAAATGATGCATTATATGTTTTCTATTGTTTATCTCTGTCCCCAAGTGACACCATGTTCATGTCAGATGGAATACGTTCACATGCGTTCAGCCCTCATCGCGTTCCTAGAACCCACCCATCCATGTGTGATGTAAGCCTCTTACTTGCGATGGGACAAAGCCTCCAGGATTAGAAGGGCTTTATACCTTAAATACCTCCATGATGAAAGAGCTACAAGGTTATTCCTGTCTTCACGTGCTCGTAGAACAAAGGTGATCACGAGAGACGACGACATCAAGCACATGTAGACAAGATGTATGATATCTGTTTTGTGGAATTTGTAAAACTTCCAGTCTTATGTCTCTTTTCTCAAGCAACATAGTCGCAGAAGAAAAATGTTGTGTTTCGTGAAACCAGAAAAGGTTAAGTTGTGTACAGTGACCTTAGTGTTCAGCCAGATTCTATGGAAATAAATATAGATAAAAACGACTTACATGTACGGTCTCAGTGTTTTCATATCACAGAGCAGATGACAACACACAAAGCTTGGTGAGCGAAAATTACCTAGCAATTCCTTTATTGTTGTTATTGTATCAAAAAAAACGAACAGCCAAAGGTGTTTTCAGAATTCCAGAAGGAGATAAATGAAGGTTTTTAATTTCATCAATTTAATTTCAAGGACAAGACAAGCATGATGATGATGGCTGTACAAAGCTTCGACGAAAGTCCGACAGACCGAAAACTTCAGCCTTGATTCAGAGTACATCCACGGACATGTTCACACAGAATTACACAAAAGACCTATCCCGGGGCAGTGCTGGAACCTAGACCTTCGCTGGGGACACGGACGCCTTTGAAGTGAAACAAAAACGAAAGAATATACTCTGCAAGGAACGTCCGGAGAGTCGGCCATTGGTGACCAATTACGTAGCCGGTGGACAGCGGACTTGGATGGCCTTGTTGAAGCGGTTGTCATGTCCTTGCAACAACAACCTCGTGTCCTTGCAACAACAGCCCCGGGGTGCAGGATGTGACACTCCCTCGGTCAGAGCGGCCACGGCGACGGTATTGTTCAACGTCGTAATTGAAAATTACCATGTTACTGTTCTCTGGAAAGAAGAACCATGCAGCAACTGCGGCAGTGATGGATGTAGGCTAACACTGACAGGCTCGTGGGCAGGCCTGCTGGCAAACTCTGACAGGCTGGTTGGCAGGCCTGCTGAGGAAGCCTTGAAACAGCTATCAAATAATTGCTATTTCTTTTTTATCTAAACAGTTGGTGGTCGTAGAGCAGATGTTAGAGGTAAGGGCTCTACGAGGGCTAGAGTGTACATACAATTTCGCTCGATTATATGTCATTCCCATTCACACTTACTCAAATGGTTATTTAACAAAGCTGATCAAAAAGGAAACCCCATCTTCAGTTACTTCTTATCTGATAAATCTCTAATGTTGATAAGACAGTGTTTGAAATAGAGGGGGACCTGGAGGTCATTTGAAAATCTGCAATGTTATTTATTGTACGCCCTGTAATTTACAGATTTGAGCACCAATAACACCGAGCATATGGAGAATGACTCCTTCATTAATTTCTTAATTGCTAACACTGTAAGACATAGTGTTAGCATAAAAAACCTGAAGAAGCTAGTATTTTGCTTTTGAAACATCATCAAATGGTTGTATCTATTATTTGAACTCAGATATAGATTACCATGTATTACAAACGTACAATTTTGTACATATTGTGATCAAGATATACTGGTCTTCAAAGCAACATCAGACTGGATTGTCAACATGGTGATATGACAGATAATTGTCTGCTATACTAGAGTCGGAGTGGCTTGTCAACATGGATCTCCGACAGGTCGATGACGTTTCATCGCAGGTAATATAGCTGGCTACACACACCTCCTCGCTGATCTTGGGATTATCCCATAACCATACGTCAGGATTACCTATATTCTGTCTCCCCGCTATTGGATACTTGTCACGTGTATGTGACGGGGTGTCGAGCGGGTGTCGGCGTCGCAGGCCAAGTCTAGCCCCTCTCAACCCTACGCGACCCCAGGACCCGATATTCCAGGGATTAGTCCCTTGTGAACATGACAATGTGATATTACCACCCAGCCAAGGGAGGTAATCCCGTAATTTGTCAATGTCCAATTGGAAGACGTCTTTGCGATGCGTACGACCAGACCGAGATCTGAGGACGCCACATCTACGGCATCACTCCAGCTCATCACTCCTGGGCGTCACTCCTGGGTATCACTCCAGGCCCTCACTCTAATGGCGTGACTGTGAAGGCGTTACAGTTGTAAATATAAACTCTATCAATTATCGCTGGCGAATCCTCCAAAAAGACAGCCATTCATCACTCGCAAAATATTTGTCCGGTTTACTTATCTTAATGTTTGCTACCCTTCCTGTCTGTGAGTTGATGTACACCTCCCGCCCACAGGCATCAACACAGCCTACAGGCATCAACACAGCCTACAGGCATCAACACGACACAGATTGCTGAACTCTTCTCTCCTTTTGACAAATTGATGAAAGCTGAACTTGGATTCTGATACTCCAAGTGGTCACCTCCGACAGATAATTGATAATTCAAGATGTATTTACGCAATATTAGAGCATATATCACAGTGAGAATGTTGTGAACAGTTTATAGAGATACGATCATTATTTAACCGACGTTATTAATGCCCAACATTGCAATGAGGACAACAAGACAGCCATTACACTGTGCTTCCAGTGGCGGAATCAAATCCTCTTGTGCCCAGTATTCTGTGAGATCATCGTGGACCGAGATGAAACATCCTGATAGCCACGTACAAGCAATGCCACCAATACAAGCAGGATATGTGATGAAATATGTAAGAAGTATTTCCATATCAGTTCCCTTGGCTGCTCTATCGGATGCTGAATCAACACACGGGGATCGTACAGAACCTTTTGATTGGTTATTACGTAGCGCTATTTTCTGCGAGATTACATCCCATCAGATTATAGAACTGCAATGCATGGAAATCCTTTGAAGTGTTTGAGATGCATCGTATTAAATTTACGTAAATTTATCAAACACAGGGGAGCCAATGAAGAAATGTCAAGTAAACAGATTTAGCATTGGAAGGATATAACAAGGTTATGTTTATATATTATGACAAGTTAGAAATATCTATTCAAGGATTCAAATGTTTAATACAGCACTAAATCTGATTAAACTACTTGCCTATTAAATGCACTGAGCTACTGAGTGAATAAAGATTATCTAGGTAGCTTAATTCCTTGTCTAATCCAAGTTAACATCATCCCATCATAGTAAACATCATCCTATCCAATTTAACATAATTCCATCCGTTAACATAATTCCATCCTAGTTAACATCATCCCATCCTAGTTAGCATAATTCCATCCATCAACATCATTCCATCCCACTTAACATAATTCCATCCAAGTTAACATCATCCGATCCAAGTTAACATCCCATTCAAGTTAACATCATCCCATCCTAGTTCCCATCATCCCATCCTAGTTAACATAATTCCATCCAAGTTATCATCATCTCACCCATTAACAGCTTCCCACCCAAGTTAATTTCATCCTGCGACACTTAACCAAATAATACCCCAGTTAACCTCATCCGACTCCAGTTAACTACATCCAGTCCTAGAACAGTGCAGTATATTCAAACAACTCTGATCATAAATCTTAACAACATAATCCCTGGAATACATCATTACAGAGAAAATGTGTCTTGGTAACACAAATTTAGGCTGCCTGTTCTTATGTGGCAATCTCTCATATCGATCTTGTTCTGTTTGACAATGAGCTGAGAGACCAGAGCCAGTAAAACTGAGATTTCATGGTCCACTGGAGCCAGAGCTTGGAGAGTGCGCCATGTGTAAAACACTCCTCGTACAGCAAGCCAGATGTCGACACTCCACCAGGACATCGCCATGACATCGGGAGCTTTCTCAAGAATCGCATTCTCATTCATTTAATTAAATGAATTTATCTAAAAATATATCTCATATAATTGACAAGAAGTGGCAGTTCTTAGAGATGTCCCATAGATCTCCTCACATTGTAAAACACTTGCTCAGTTTACTGCCGTGAATTCTGCAAGTAATTGGCAAGCTTTCTGGGGAAATGAACCGATCTATAAATATACCTGACAAGGCAGGTAGAGAGGGGCTCGAATACTGTCTTCTCATTCAACAGGTGCAAAGAAAACACCCGATCAGAATCAGCCGGTGAAAAGAGACATACGGTGTACATGGAACACAGACAATTCCTGCATTCCCTCCAGAGAAAAAAAAATCTCGGGCAACTATGGAACAATCTCCACAGGCATCCGTAAGCTGAAGTATTTATGGAAAGCCATTGCCGTTCAAAATAGAATGCCATAATTTGCTGCGGGACTATTGTCCGATTCTGTGAATCTCCCGCATCACCTGTGTGGTCAGTTAAAGGGAATATATCTTGTAAAGATGTCTGTCTGAGATGTAAATCTCCCTCCGTGCCTGCCCGACATTAATGGACGTTTTTACGATGGGCCATGATGTTCCATGGGGGTCCCTGACGCCGCTGGTCGATGGTTTAACCTTCTCCCTGCTGGAATAAACCAGAGATGCCCTATACAGCAGTGTCTGTGCTTGATCCAGAAGCCAGAGGGTTAATGTGCAAGTGCAGGACCATGAACGTGGACCTGGACTAGGTGGTGGTCCTTCTGCACTCATATTCAGATACAATTAGCTACGGCTCTCACACAGATAGGGGTCTCTGCAGTGGTACCCCTATCAAGAGGTTGACAAATTGAGTTAGGGTTTAAGATATGCTTAACTGTAAAAAATGAGGTTTTGTGTCACTTGAAAAATTACTTCTCTAGACTTTTTTTTTGCGTGAAGATGACTTATTTGTACTAGACAAGGCCATGAGATAATGAAACTTTCTGAGTACAATTTCATCCTCAAACTCAAATTGAATATGTGAAGAAAACCTTTTCAGTTAATCATGAAATTATACTCAATAAACGTTCATAAATTTCCACCAATAAAATAAGAAGACAAAGATGGTTGTAAAATAATGCATACCACCTTAACGACCAGGAAATGTCAGATATCTTACATACATTGAGACTCTCTGACAGATACTCATGATACGATCAGGCTCTCAGGTCAACTGTACACACCCTATGATCAGGCTCTCAGGTCAACTGTACACACCCTATGATCAGGCTCTGGGGCACTACATACTTTCAGTTTTTCCACAACATGGTCAGAGAGAAATGAGTACATTTGACCCCGAGCTCCTCCAGAAAAGTGTAATTGTGCTCCAAGAGGTCAAGCTACTTGGATGACCTCAGAAATTAGATCCAAATGATACCAGTGTGGATTCATAAGTCGTGGGTATGTTGATGGGAAGCCCCACGTGGATGGGCTAATTCTCTGATACATCCGCACTGGCCCACATATCACATGCATAATTCATTGAACGTTATGTAGTTTATATGTTGAGGGTTCTTAACATAATTGGGAAAAACATTTGTAACCTACGGGGACTAAGCATTTAATGTTTTATGATAATGGTTTATCACAACAGTTACAACTATAGTTAGATTAACATAGTTCCTAAAGCTATGCAATTCTGATATCTAATGGAAATATGTCTGCACATAAAAGATAATTTAATGCGAAACCCCCACCAAAATTGATTTATTTGTATAATCACCAGGATGTACCTATGGTTAACATGAATAATCTAATATAGACTGCACTCTATGTAGTCAGTATATGCCACCATGTGTTGTGTACATCTATATGCAATGTACGCGCTCACATAACAGGTGCTTCCGACCAAATTCATCAATTTTCTACAAATCCACAGTTTCAGGTTCAAAATGTTAACTCAATACATTAAAATCTTGCTGGTTTATCACCCATCTCGAAGCGCATCACTGGATCCGGTGGTAACTCTCCACTAACCCACATCTTGTTCCTGCGATGTCAGAATATCAGAAGCACGTGTTTCCTGGCTCGGTGGTCTGGCACCGGCCAGGCTCGAACCCCAGTAATGTTGTCAGCCGCCACCGCTTCCTGGCCCCGTGGACCAACCATAAATCATTCTCGGAGAAAATCCCCATGATCATTATTGTCCTTTATTACCTTGTACAGCCAGCTGGATTAAACAGGTCAGACGTTTATGCAGCCTGGTAGAAGTTATACGCACAGGCAGGGATGTATGGCGGACAGAAAGAGGTTTGTTTTAAGCTGCCCGGACCTTCCAACACTACAAAGACCTGTAGTCCTCGCCTTCATCTCCAATCAAAGGACACAGCACAACCCATAAACTACCTGTACTTATCTTTCTTGTCTCGTGATGTTCACATAGACTCCACTTTCTATGCGTTTTTTTTGTCTCTCAAAAGTTTATAAAAAATGACATTGAATTTGATCACAGAAGATGTGTGACGAGATTTTCAGATATGTCACGTCACGATACATTTGGAGATAAGATTGAGTGCTCTGAGTTTGCTATGTTGTTTTCGTCAGTATTTCACTGATCTTGTCACGATCTGCTTACAACGGGATGAGAACTCGCAACAACTACGGCTTTCCCAGAGCTTCCAAATCCAATGGTTAAAAACATTATTCTTTCATGTTTATTCACACAACTAATATTTCCTATTCAGAATGATGTTTAACATCACTGCGGTTAATCTTTCACCCATTTGCAACACTATATAGAAGTATCGGGTATCAACATAGACAAGCTAACAATCGCCTGCATTGAATGTTTTGTCTACGAAATGGACAATGTCCATGGTAAATGTCAGATTGATATCATCTCGACATTAGCAGCACAAATGATATATGACAATGTCAACATGTATACCACGCAAATGTCAATACACGTATACCACAAATTATCAGCTCCCTTGAGGATAGTAAAGTAAGTCATCCCAGGACGTCATCCTATTTGACACACTATTTGCAATACTCTGCAAACAAATCATCTCCGAAGGATAATTACTTTTAGCTACAGATTTTCCTGAAGACTAAAAGCTTTTCTGGCTAGTTCCAAAGCATTTAAAGGGCCTTGACATTGGCACAAGGTTAATATTCAATGGATTAAGACTCCTTCACAAAATGCTAAAATATACTATGTGAGCGACTGATACAGTTGACAATCATTGTACTACACACTCAGGAAATAATTAAACCAAAAAGTTAAATTGAATAAAATAAAAAGAAATATACTAGTCAAATAAAAGATTTTCTTTAGGTACAAAACAACATTTAAAAAATAACTGGGGTTTATTCCAGCATATAAGGCAACAATTTAATAAATAGGAAAGATTGTTTAAAATTATTATACTAAAGTTTGTTTACTAGATACAATATTAATTAAGCCTAATACTCACAGAAGTGTATTAATTCTATTAGACCAGTGTCCCTTTAAAAGCAGTGCATGCACAAGTCGTTGTAATTATTGATCACAAAATATCAATTGAATTTACAATGGAGATTATTTTACGCTAAAACAAAATCCCCTTTTTCAGGTGCTGAATTCTTGTGGTTGAATATTGACTGGAAATCCCTCAGATTTTCTAATCAGTAGTCAATTTGTCAACACGTCAGCAGTAAAAACTGACAATTTCACAAATCCCGTCTTTATTTTATGACCTCCATATTATAATGCGAGTAATTAGAATGCATCAGTATTCATAAAACGCTAGTCATTAAGTAATATGATTATGAAACGTTAGCTGTGAAGGACAGATCAAGTATGCATTAATTACTGACGGAGAGAAAGACATTATGAGAAATGTTCAGGCTGGACGGACCCAGTAGGAACGAGCTGACATAGATTTGTATTACAGTATACTAAGTATGTTAATGCTATATGATAATGTTATTGCTTGAATGGTACATAATCTTGCATAAAGATATCTAATAAATTAACTATTGTAAACAAAAGAAAAACCTCTCATAAAAATAGCAATTAAAGGCATAAGCATATAATTACGGTTTGTTGATATATTTCATGGTCAAACGTATTTACCAGAAAGTATATACATTTTAATTTACTATGTCTACACCTGTAATAATGGGTAGCAAGCTACACTTTCCACAAGTCCCACTGGTTTTCAATATTTTCATTTATATTCTACACCAGTTGATTTGGAAGCATTATTGCCAATAAAACCAACCACAAATTCATATTTAAGCTTTATTATTTACTGCGTAATACTCGACATGCAATCCCTAGATAACCCTTCTCGTGTGGGGATAATTTGTTCTCCTGGTAAAACTTTCTTTTAAAAAAAGAAATACTCGTGGTTTTTTTTTATGTAACTTGCGGTTAGCATCATAAAACAAATCCTATCATTATTTCCTTGGCAAATACCACAATTGCCTGTGATCACGATTCCGTTGCCATGGAAATTAATCCCGAAGACTTAAAACTCCCACCCAATAATCCATATGGCATCGTGCTAAGCCCCCTTCTGAGATAAGCAGACAGTTAATATGATAAATAAATTGACCCTACGTTATGACGTTAAATTGGCGATAAATTGAGAGAAAAACTTGCCTCTCCCTTAGGGAAGTTTATCATACGGGCAGATGAATTATTAATGATACAACATGATCTCTACAAGTGGTGTGTCCTTGATGGAGGCTTATCTATGGTGTGTAACAAGCATGTTCTTCAGGGGCTTGCATATGATATATAACAAGCATGTTCTTAGATCGTGCTCTTCGTGATGTACGATACTAATAAAACTGTTACCATCTTAATATTTTGATAATATTTAGAAAATTCAACTGAGACAAAAATAGAAATGGACTACGATCTTTTCGAGGACAAATAAATCAGTTGTAAGGAAAGCAGTACTACATAATTGAGATGCACCTTAGCAATGAAGTAATAGTTGCTAAACTTGGCATATATAATAGGATTCGTTAACTAATTAGTATGTCCACATCTGTCATAATGACAGCCCAGTGTGTAGTTAACCCTCTCCCTGCTCCAGTTCAGGTTTAGAGGAACTGGAGATGCCCAAAAGAGCTGTGTTTGTGCATAATCCAGCAGTGAGAGGGTTAATGCTATCTCTTCTGTATCAAGTACAACTTCTATATGGCAGCTCTAGGTGTTTCTGACAAATATAAGGTTAAACATTGGTTTTATTCTTCTGTATCATCAGACAATTTCTGTATCATTCCTATATCATTATTGCACGATTCCAGTATAATTCCTCCATAATTCCTGCATCATTCCTGTATAATTCCTTTATCAGTCCTCTATCATTACTACCTAATTCCTACATGACAATAATAATAATAATAATAATAATAATAATCCCAATAGTTCATTTATAATGCGCTGGACTCCATGCGGTAAAACACATTTTCAAAACACAGACAAAGACAGTCAATAATTTCTGTATAATTCCTACAACATTCCTACATCATTTCTGTATAATCCCAATATTGTTTTTTATTCCTGCATCATGCCTGGATCATTCCTGTATATTTATTGTATAATTCCTGCATCATTCCTGTATAATTCCTTTATTTGTCTTATATCATTCCTGCATAATTCCTTATCATTCCTGCATACTCCCTATCTCATTCCTGCATACTCCCTATCTCATTCCTGCATACTTCCTGTATCCTTCCTGCATACTTCCTGGACCATTCTTGTATCATTCCTGCATAATTCTTGCACAATTCCTACATACTTCCTGTAGGATTCCTGCATCATTGCTGCTGTAGGAAGCAGTAGGAGACGACACTGCCTGTAGAGATGGGCAAGGCAGCTTAGCCTGGGATCTGACAAGCTATAACTTAAAGCTTTCACTATCACCACTGGAACTAGTTATGAAAATTTATGATGCTTCCATGTTCGGACCACCCTGGCTGGAGATGAAAACTTTGATAAAAACTAATAAAACAAACACGGAACAGAAAGCAAACCTGCTTCAAACAATGGCCTTCAAAGATCAACAAATGGCTTCATTTACTAAGCCAAGTATACGACTGTATCTGTTTGTTTTTTACGGTTTCGAAATCATGTGCAAATTGAAATATCGGCCCACTAATCCACCGACCGTAACAAAAAGCTGTGGACGTTTCAATATCAGTTGGAGAAAGACTGAGAAACGAAAGTATGCAGCTAGATGGCAAGAAAAACATTCAACAATCAATTGAAAGGCTTAATCTCATGAGAAAGCAATAACCGAACATTGTTTTCTCTTTTATGTTGATGGAAAGTTTCTACTTCTTCATGCTGACAGTGTAATGTGCTCGTAGACTGTTATCTTGTACCCGGCATCTCACAACAAAGAGTTCCTCTAAACCTGAACATGTTCATTTCATAAAAGACAACAAGACAATTTGTAAATCTAGTTAACAGTATCTGTTCTTCAGAGCTCCATGGGAAGCGCGACATTCCGTCTTCTCCACTGATGATGGATTCCATTGCATCCACAGTGGACAGCAACGCAGTGTGTTTAGAGCATGCCATGAATGCTCTATATGCTCTACGGTCAACATCTTTGACCTATTTGTACTTATGGCCTTCTGTACCAACCTTACTCCACCTCCTCCTGCTTATTACCACCATCTCTTCCTCCTCCTACTCCTCTTTCCCACCTCCTCTATTTCTACCCCAATCCTCCTTCCTCCTCATCCCACCTCCTCCTCACCCACCTTCTCCCCCACCCTCCCAACTTCCTCCTACTCCTACCCCAAACCAAATCCCCACCCATTTAGTCTATCTTCCACTCTAACATCAAAGACCAAACAAACCCACCAAATAATGCCAAGTATTCCCGCACACAGTTAACTTTAACTCGATTAGCTAACTGTAACTCAATTTGAATGTATTCAATTTGTCACACATCTCTTCCTGCTTCCACTGGTGAAGTTCCAGACTGCCTTGTTTCCCCACTCCTCTACAACATGACATTTGACACACACAACGCAGCGTGCATTTTGTTCCCGTTACTTCTCCTTTGAAGGAAAGCTTGTAAAGAAGTCGAGTAAAAAGACATAAATTTTAATTTTCAACCGAGCGTCTGCGGCGAGGGACATTCCGAAAATACATCCTGTCCTTCACATCCTCGGATCTCGCCAGTGGAGTCCTACTTTTCATGTCACCCGGGAGAGTCAAAAGGGGGAAGTAACTGCCCCATCTGCATAGTAGTTGTCAATAAATGCTCTTTGCTGAGTGGCATCAAACAGCGATAGTAGATCTCAGTATGTATTAGTACACCTATTTACGTGTGTTCTAAAACAGGAGTTTTTAAAATATAGACTGAAATTAAATGGTAATTTGGAATAAAAAAAAATATAACGTTGACTACTCACATTATTTCTCTTTTAAGGATGTTACTGTATGGCTTAAATTGTTCTGGATTGAATCTATTTGAAAATATTTAGCTGATCACCAAGTGGGTGACGTTTATTGCATACATACCTAAAATTGGCTTTTGACAAACATTCTTAAAATTGTCTTGACAACACAATGGAGGATTTTGCTATGAGGGAAATGTTAAAACAAGCACTCTTAGACCGGAAGTCCAAACCAACATCTGGTTGAAATTTAATTCTCAATTTGTGTCATACCCAGATAAGCCAAGTGAAGCTTGAATTCTTACGACAGAAAGTTTTTTAACGGATATGAAACCAAGATAAAAATCCAGAAAATATTGCAACAGGGTAGAGTAGTAAAGACATCCAATTACCAAAATGGATGCCGGATATTCAAAATGATTTCAAGAATCAAAACTATGCCACGTCACCTGTTTCTTTCGTCAATATGCGAGATATTCTCCATCTCTTAAAAATAACATACAAAAAACTATCAAAACCGCCTAGCTTTCCATTTAATGCCTTCAAACATGCCATTCAAAGTGTTATTTATGCACACAGTGTTTATAGATCAGATTTTATCTGGCAATAACTAGTGCAGGAGAGACTATGCTCGAATTCAAATGCCCAAAATAAAAGGATGGGCGACATTTTATCATTATTGATATTTTAGTTCTAGTGGCAGCAAGTGTGATCGCGGAGGGAGCAACCAGTGCAGGAGGACATCCACCAGAGTCCTGACACCTCCGTGCTGGGCATCCAGGACGCGGCCATATCCACCACACCACCACAATGCCCTCGGGAGATAGTCTCTGCATCTTCCATTTCCACCAACAGTCATCCACTCCTGATATGCTTGTTTTTCTACATGTAGAGATGAGATGGAAAGTGTCAATCAAATTCTCCATCAACCACCCCCTCTCCCCATCCCCCACCACCTTCCTTGAGCACGACACCCCCTTTGCAAAGTAACAGTAGTTTAGGATAAACAAGTCAAAATCTGTACCTATCTGATTTGTCAGAATAATAGGTATACGGAACCAACGTTTTTTGTTATCCATATATCCAACATTAAATAGATATTATTTTTCTTATTTTTCTTCCTCCTCCTTCTTTCTCTATCAGGTGCAATTTTGTTGATTTATTAAGTAAAGCCTATTCTTGAAATGGCCCCTTATTGGTAAAGACTACTTGCTAAGGCAGCAATGGCTCTTTATGAACAGATTCTATCCACGGTTATGGATATCATGACTGTCCTGGGTTAAAATGCCTTTGTGCAACAGTGTCCAGCTGGTCAATGCATATGGACCCGGACACTTACTGACCCCTGGGGCTAAGATAATCTGTCTGACACGGGTCCTTGACTGACCCCCAGGGGAGTGGACAGCCATCAGATCCCCAGAAGGAGACGGAAAATATGTTGAAGGAAAATAGAAACGGTAGGAGACCTGATAGATAGCATTCCTCCTGGGCATGGAGAAGTGTGAGCTGGGGAGTGGTACTCCGCTGCCAGAGACACTCCCTAGACACTCTGTGACACTCCCTAACGGTGTGAGGCATTCCAAGATACTCTATGACCCCTCCAGATGCCATCCAAGACACTCGGAGATACTCATATGGTACATACACTGTGAGATACTCTCCTATATAATGAGAAATTCTGAGACATTTTGAGCAGGTTTACGATTCTCTATGACTTTCCTAGTAGGTCTGACAGTATCCAAGACACTCTGAGACACTCCGTTACACATTGACATACTCCGAGATACATTGAGAAGGTCTATTACACTCTCAGACACCCTGACACTATCCAAGATGCTCTGAGATTCTCCGAGACACTCTGATGCAATCTGACACACTCGGAACCTCTCTATACACTTCCCTTTGTAGTTTTTAGATGATGTGAAAATAGAGTAATTAGAATGGATTCCATGTGTAGAACTGACATCTAGCTAGGTCTTGATGGGGAATCCCAAAAAAAATTATTTTAGTTTCAGGTTTCGCCAATGAGGATCTAGTTTGCATCTGAGGAATTAATTGGGCATTTCATTGAGAATGTTTGTGGCAGTGTAGACAACATCCTGTGGTATTAGAAACATAATCATTGGCAATGACCTATCATAAGAATTGAAGCAGAATGAATGAATTTGTGCATTAGGCGGCTGTGGGAATACTTCACCCATACGTGATGACAATTGAAGTAGAATATTTCAGAATAGAAAAGGAATTATCATAATTTCCAAACCTACAAGTAAGTGCTAAACATTTCATCTGCATGTCAAGCAGTGTTAATAAGAATCAAGAAAACATGAATACATTGTTAACCACTAGATTGGAAAATCACAAAAACAATTTTTAACATTTTTCTTGCTGAGCAACAGGCATTGATGCCAATGTCCACGGGCCCAAACTTGTGGCTGATCTATCATCACTGGAACACAGGGTCCAATATTTGATGGCATTTCCCTGGGGGTCAGGCACTTCCCTGGGGGGGTCAGCACGCTGCCAAATTACACTGGCCATGTGCTCCTCCTGACACACACCTCCAGAATCTGGAGAGTACCACAGCTGAACTCCGACCCCTATCATCGACCCCTTTGACCTTGACCCGTGGCCCTGAATGGGTCCATCAGCAGAAATGGCAATGCAATTGTTTGAATTGGGGCCATTTTGTACAAGTGATCAGACATAAAGAAAATAAAAAGGAGGGTTCTGAGCAATAAATCTCCGGGATTTGTCAGTCAGCATAGAGTCTGGCAAGAGACCAGCGTCCTAATCGATCAGGGGCCGTTGATTTGCTAATTCCGATAACGGTCCTACTTCTCCGCTAGTAGATATCCATCCATTACCATTGGGCCGTGATTCCATGTCGGACGTCATGTGTCAGCAGTCACATGTTCATATTTATGACGGATCATATCTCGCTATGCAGTATCTCAAGTGTTCTGCGGGAGCAGTTTCGTTCTTGGTACAGTCAGTTTTCAATTTCTCCATCTCTGCTTTAATGTACATTATTATGTTTCCATTTTCTCATGTGTTGGATGTCATTCATTTGTTCATTCATTCATTCACTTATTTATTCATTCATTCACATGCTTGTATTCAAGGACACATACAGAATACGCCATATCATACTTCAATGTGCGATACCATACTCTTCAAATGTACAATGCCCTAGCACAATAAGGACGATATCCTACACCTTATAAGGCATCCTACCCTCCTCATATGCATGTACATACATATCCCTCTGAATAAGGTGTAAATTGCTGTGCAATCAAATATCCTATCTACTGAAGACCCGAGACACGAGACACGAGACATGAGGCCACGAGACACAGGACGTAGCCGATCAGTTCTGCTGTTCATTCATGCTAAATCCTCGACATGGACAGCGGACTTACATGGACTGAAACCCTACCTCCTCCCTTCCTCCTCACTTCCTTCTGTACCAGCCGGGACTTAGCAGTGTTTAATTGGGGATCAGTGAAGTCCTTATCACACCGGAACAATTACACCATGAAAACATCAGCAACTGTGGCAGGTCGACTGTCAGAACTAGCAATCTGCCCTGATGTGCTCCATAGTCAAACCATCACCCAGGTGTGTCCTGAGTCAAACCATCACCCAGGTGTGTCCTGAAGAGCCCCCTGAATCTGTGCTGCTTCTCCCCAATGTGATCTGATTCAACCCCCTTCAAATATGCTGTCTGAGAAGACACCTGTCTGTCTGTGTCTTTCTCTCTCTCTCTCTCCTTCTGCATCATTCTCTTTCACTCCCTCTCCCTCTCTTTCCTTCTGCATCCTTCTTTCATTCTCTCTCTCTCTCCTGCATCCTTCTCTCTCTCTGTCTCTCTCTCTCTCTCTCTTTCTCTCTCTCTCTCTCTCTCTCCTGCAGCCTTCTCTCTCTCTCTCTCTCGCTCTCTCTCTCTTGCTCTCTCTCTCTCTCTCTCTCT
>JAUTBQ010032225.1:0-18368 GCA_032361185.1 Lepetodrilus ovalis
TCGCCAAGGCTCGCTCAAAACCAAAATTATGTCACTCGGGCATACATCTGATACGAAATGGAAGCGAGGTTAGTATCGTATAAATATCGAATAGTATCGTATAAATATCGAACAATGGAATCTAATAACATAAATGTAATAGTAGTCGTGTTCCAGTTATATAACAAATAGACAAATATTACGCTCGCATCACAGTAGTGGGTGACGGCATGTCTTGACGTCACTATACAATGGCAAACGACCTTGATCCACTACTTCACGACTTACCAAATGGAGTTTTACAACTGAAAACCGATATTACGATCTTTTCTACAGTTATGTGATGAATAGAATCTAGCATTCGTGTTAATTTAATACAGAATATATTAATCTCGTTGGTAAAAATAATATTGCACAAAGCAATCGCACAAAATCAGTTTTACTAACTCGTTTAATAAATTCAGTATTAAATGACCACTTATTTTAGATCCTCTATCTATATAACATACTCTATACTGTAAGTCGATATACTCTACCTCCAATACTACAGCTCATCGCAGATATGACGGTCAGAGTTTCTCGGCCTATCTATACTGGTATTGTAACGCATTCTATATACTGACTTACTCAATCTGGCGATATACTAGTGATGTTAGTGAGGTCTGTAGAGGTGCCGATATCTCATTTTCTCTACACGGGCTCGTCAGTTTCTGTGTATTAATTGGTATGATTATTACTTGGTATGATCAGGCCAGTGTACAGCGAGTGGTGGTGCTGCTCTGGGTGGTGCTGCTCTGGGTGGCGCACTGTACTGAGGTGGGCCGTGGTCGGGATAGGTCTCTTCATGTGGAGGTGGATTTAGCACAGCCATTAGCGTCTTCACAATATTTTATATTGCTACACTATGATGATTCACGAATAAATTCATTATCGCTCACATTCTGGAAAATATCAATAATTACGAGCCATTTTTTATTTGGCATGTGACCTACTTTGCTTATAATTCAAATGAGTGATATCATGTAACGCTATACGATAGTGATGTTGAATACATCGTATGTGGTGACATCTCTACATTTCTAAACAGTTCAATAATAACTAATGTTTACTCCTCTTCGTTAGACAATAATCTAGAGTAATATTTGAAATAGCGTTTGTACAAAAACAAACGCATTCCGATTGACGAGTTAATTGCCTAATTATTTTGTTATGTCATTAATAGTATACGTTACGATAAGCGAACTATTTTATTTGTGCTCTACCAACGACGATAACTCGCCAACTTGTTTATATGTATGCCATCATATCGCTCCATTGCGAGTAGGCCTACAGTAAATCTGCCCCAGTGTCACACGCTCGGGGTGTGTCTAGTGGTGTAGAAGCTGTCTAGAGGTTGCCTTTCTCTAAGAAGACTCCAGTGTTGTCGTAGGAATCAGCAAGAACGATAGCTAGAAGAGAGCGGCTAGCTACGTGATAGCCGAACACCGTTAATGTTAACGTTAAACTCTCACCGGCTGTCTCAAAGGGCGAGTGATCTGCCGTACCGGTGTGATGGTTTCATTACACAGATGTACATGGATGGATTTCCATGGGAATGTTCACATAATCAATAGTATGATATACTGTATGAATCAAGTTGTCATGAACACAAGCACAGTGCCGTACACACTGGTCCGCCACGAACACGGCTCGCTTGCCCTACTCGATATCTATTGAATAGCAATTAAATAACAAAAAGCGCTCTCTACTAAATACAACGATTTGTATACGTTATTTCAACAAAGACGGGATGCTCTGTGAACTCGAGTTCGGGTGAAAGAAACATATACAATAATATTAGTATAATGACGTATTTACAAATCCTATGATGAGATCCACGTCATACACTAGAAAGCATGACAACATGTTAACGCAAAACCTAAAAAGCAATTATCAGTACACTAATGTATAATATATTGAACTACTAGCGCGGCCATGTTTTTCCAATTTGTGCACCTGTTTGATGAATGTATCTATAGGCCGAATAGGTTACTTCAACCTAGAAACTATGTTTTAGATAAACATGATTCAGCTATACATGTAAACAACATTAATATTTCTTTCACTGAAATTACTCAATCCAATTACCAACACTAATACATTAATTGTGTTGATATTATACTTGGACGTGAACCAGGAAGATGCTATCATCAACTGGATTCACGCCACTCCCCCGCGTCTGGAGGTCATCGTGACCTGGAGGTGGGAGGGCGGGGTCAGGATCGTCGGTAGCGTCCGTTCCGCATTCCACTTGGTAGCCATGACAAAACAGTGGAAGATAGATGTGATAACGCCCGAAATCAGCAACCATTGAGTGTGATAGTGTGATTGTAATTGGTGTGACAGTGTGATTGTAATTGGCGTGATAGTGTGATTCAGCGAAATCAGGAGAAAAGATTAATGAATCATGCAAGTGAGCACGGGGGGAAGGATTCACGAATAATGGAACGAAGACGTAAATCATCAATTACGAATTATGAAGCAAACACCGTTGTCGCGAATACCGAATTACGAAACGAAATATTATCAGGAGTCACGAATGATGCAGAGAATACGAAAGCGATATGAATGATTCACGAATGATCAATGCATCATTTAGATTTGCCCATAGTTTGAGTTGAGACTGTGTATGGCATAGTTTGTGAGACACGATTCCACGAAGAATTTCACATAATTTTATGCGTATTGACTGCCTAGATACTAATATTCTGTTATCATTGTTAATAGGTGTTTTGTGGGTGATTTGTTTGTATATAATTGTCATGACAACATTAGCTTCTAAATATTTAATATATCATAGCTTAAAAACCTTGATATTTCAGCTGGTACTTAACTGAGTGTCGTTCGTACACGTAACTGATTGTACCTGGCATAGTGTTTGAAAAATAAGATAAACTAAAATACTTTAAATCCTTCTTTGTGTATTTCTTTCTGTTTTTGACAACAAGGGACGAGTGATAGGAATATGGTATTTACACTTGCCTGTAGTTTGAAAACCACTGAAGTTTTATCTTGTCATTATCACTGCCTTGTTTGGCGGCCATAAATATTCTCTTGTAGATCTCCATGCGACAGATACCATGGAAACCTGGAATGGCGTCGCGTGCCTCTGGCCGTTTAACCCGGAGCGTATTAAATGTGTAGCATTAGTGGCGGACACAATGGCTTCCTATTGCATTAGGTCAATGGATTTAACTGACAATCAATACAAATTGTATAAATATTAAAATGTAGAAAATCTACTAGTAAGTATAAAGCAGGCAGAATGTAAATAAAAGTAAAGGAAGTGCTACTCACCCTAGCCGCCGTGGAAGTGGTGGGCTTCTCGAGCAGATCCCAGACTTTCTGTCGCCAGTTGGAGCAGTCACCCGTCCCGAAGCTGTCCTCGTCTCTCTGTCGTATACTCTCCGCCTCTTTCCGTATCTCCTCGAACACGTGCTCTTTCTTCTGGTGGTACTTGTGCTGACAACACGACTCTAGGTACAGCTCATCTATCCCCCAGTACTCCAAATCCTCGCTGAATGATAGCACACACATTTCTTCCACTAAATGGAGTTTACTCGTTCGGTAAAAATTTAATATCGACGCAAACGACCTCGGGTGGCGATCAAAGAAGAACTCGTTTTCCGCCAAGTTGTAGTCGTCACACAACTCTAAGATAGCGTCATTGGTATTGCAATCACGTAACTTTCCTAACCGTGTATGAGGCATTCGATCTAAAGTTCGCCACAGCACTTCATGTTTGACGCCCCCGACGTTCAGAATTACCCGTTTGCATATCTGCTTGCTCCTCATGATGGTATACGGGTCCGAGGGCGCAGAATCCGACCCTGGGTAGTACCGCCCTGGAGCAAGGGTGTTCTCTTCATGAAGCACGCCCATGTTTACCACGGTGGCCAGGCAGGAGTCCGCTTCGACTGCTATGGACGAGCCCACGAGATTAGGAGCTATTTTTACCTCTGGCTTGGAGAACTCCCGCTCCCTGCGCCTGAAAGAGGATTCCCTCAGCACGGGCAAGCCGTCCTCCCTCTTCTTGTGGTGAGAGGTGTGGTGACGGAGCGAGGAACCCCTGGGCGCCAGACTCGAATTCCCTGACATACCGTGGTCGCCATCCCGACCCTGACTGCTTCCGGAGCTGGATAAGAACATGATGACAAGAAATATCAGTCAGAGGAGGTTACAGTGACGACACGCAGCAGAGGCGACAGATCACGGAGGAGCACATGCCGACTGTCACCACCACGACGACGACGACCACCACCACCACCCGGAGAACCACCAGGGACGACCACCAGGAAGGGTATGGGTATATGCACACGGGAAACAGGATGCAAAGCGGGGGAAGCTAAAGTCTATGTGCCGGGTGAGGCAAGGGAACGTCTTGTGTGAGGGCAACAGGAGAGATTTGGACAGGGGTGCATTCGTTTACTGGGAAGGTTCAGTTTATGGTTATCTAGTTCTTACTATACTGTGCCACCAGCCAACAACAGTGGGGCGGGCGGGCGGACAGGTACTGTACGAGGGGAAGCACACACTCTATCGAAAGCAGTTGTTACACCATCAGGAGGTAGGCGACCGGAAGCTGTTTGGAAGACAGAACAGACGACAGGTGAGAGGTCACACGGAGACAGGTCAGAGGTCACGTGTCAACGGTCAGGTAATGTCGTAATGTCGGGAAGAGGCACTGTTGTCGAGAGTACACCATGCATTGCATACGTTTGACACATTTTCGTATACTAGTATTAATTGGGATATGTGAAATTAATTGAAACAAATTAATAATAAAAGCAAACGACATGATCTATATTAATTAACACAAAACGGTTGCTGCTATTCTAAGTGCATATTCGCACATTTATAAATTGAAATAAATAATACCAGATCGAGTAATACCATGCATTCGGAATCATTTACATATTTTGAAAGACATAAAACGATAATGTATTCTCAAAATTAAAGCAGGAGAGACAATATCATCTCAACACTACCCATACTCTGAATATTCAAGCCACATATTATGCTTTAATCTAATAGGAACCCGAGATTAGAACCAAGGAATGTAAGCATGGCATGCAAGCAACTAATAGGGTTACATTTTCATTACAAATATGGGATGTTGTGAGTGGGGCGGGACTGATATTGACTGTGTCGGGGCTCCTCGCTTATATAATCTGCCCTGAAGTTGAGAACCGACAGCACTGCTATGCAATCAATAATGGAAAACCAAGCAAAATGTCAACACGATATGTAAGTGAACCGCCTGAATACCGCACTGTGGAACTGGCTGTGTGAGATATCAGGGTAATAACTGCAAACAGTGACACCTATACACTGAGCAATACACTTGAATGCGTACAATACATGGCAGTAAACAGATCAACAGTGATTCTTCCCCTAGTCGTCAGTAAACAAATACAATCATGTGCAAATAAAAGGTTTCAAGTGGTAAAAGCGTGGTAGTTCCATACTTGTGTATACGTGCGCATACCTACATGTATTTGTTGCCAGTACTAATATACTAAACGACCATTGGTACCAAGCCAGCACAGCTGTTTCTACTAGGTATTTGGTGGACTATGACATGACTAACAGTGCTATGCGGATCACACACGGATCAGACGACATCATCTGGAAGTGAGTATCCCTACCTGTCTGTGGCCAACTGACCAACCCCAGCCTCTTCCATGACTATCTGAGACCTAGCAGGGTGTTCTCACGACCCGCCCATCTGCTGGGATCTATTCCGTGTGTACACATCTCCAACACGGCGACATGTGTGATACCCGCCTACGAGGGTCTTCAGTACAGTATGGCATGGAGGAACATCGTACAACATGGCATCCTCCGGTTCAGCTTTGTGACGGAACTGCATAGATAAATCGTAGGACCTGCACGGCTATTCCCGCAGACACCCGCGAGATACGACCGCTTGTGTGGTTAAGATTTCATAGCAATGGCACGTTGTTAAAGCTAGAATACCTGGCTGACATCAATCATGGCGGACTACTGGATCAGCTTCCGCGGGCGACATTATAGCTCCGTGAGAGACGCGAAGGAAGAGCACGGACAGTCACTACACTTACGCCACTACAAGGTGACAGTTGCAAATATTACCAGAAATACGACAAGATAGAATGACACGTTCAGACGACGCACGGACGGACGGACAGACCGACGACTTACTCATTGGCCACGGCGCACGTGCCCACTTGAAGCATCAGTCAGTCTGAGACACCTGTTGGTAAGACTCCCTCCGCGTGACCTGTGTCAACGTGCGAGCACAATGCAGGACATAGTACACGTCTAGTGTCCGGAGAGTGCAAATGGTAACAGGCCTCCCAGGCAGAACAGCGTCTCACGTGGCCTCCACAGGTCCAGCTACATCAAGCATGTTAACGGAATATCTGGGATACGAGGTCTGCGGCGACACCGTCAGCAGCTACAACGACCGCGACTGCTACACGTGTATCGTGCTCCACACCGTGTCCCCACCACCTGCACTCACTCCTTGGGCCCACATCTCCTGGGGGTAATCACGACGAATAGTCTCACGGTTGTATCACATTCCCAGAGCTCTAGGGTTGAAGAGACGACCAGTAACCTAGGCTAATGAAATGTGGGCTGACATCACACTACCGTGCATAATGAATGGACCTATCACGTGACAGCTAATTATACACGAAACTCTTTCCTATCTTTTCATTCAAAGTTGGTGCTGTCGTCTGGATTCGTAAGTCCCCAAAACTGCATGGAATATGCAGCGCAGGAAGATGTGTCGTTCCTCGCCATGCAAATGAGTCGGGATAAATATTGATTCCACACTAACAGCTGCTGGCCGCCATAGCTTGCTACGAATCAGGCTTCGTCACTGCCAAAGAGCACAAGCAGACGACACAAGCAGACGACACAAGCAAGCAGGCAGTGCCATAGCAGGAAGCTGTGCTTGACAGAACTGGGAGAGCCACACCGCCAATATTCCATAGATAGCCAGCCGTACCCTGTCCTAATTCCTACATCCGGCGACTGTTCGACAGGCGTGCTATGCAAATATGTTAGATGTGGAACTGGGAAGTGGCGGCACAGATAGAATTGTTGGAAGAACACAAATAGGTCGTGTGTCACGCATGGTGACACTGAACTGGGTTATGTTCTCGATCAATGTCCAGCGGATGACAATTACATTATAATACAGCTTGGAAAATGGAACAGGCCAAACTTAATAACACGCTGCCTAAACCTTGATAAGTTCCCGAATATAATAATTACGCTTACATTGCGGAGATTGTGAGACTGCATAAGATATTAATTCCAAGGCATGAGTTATTTAGACCATTTTGCAGAGCTATTATATTTGCAGCACATTAATCAGACAATATCTGCATATCATACTGTTTGATTATTCCGTCCTGATACTGGCTCATTAAGCGAGAGTAGAACCCGACTTAGTAATTAGGTGTATCATCCACTGATGTATGCACTTTCGTACATATATACATACAGAGAGAGGAGAGAAAGAGAGAGGGGGGGAGAGAGAGGGGTAGGTGTTAGAGGTTGGTGTCAGGGGGAGAAAGGCACACTCAGAGAGACACAATCTAATAACACCCTCCCACTCTCTGTCATGTATACAGTGTATTCTGATATTGAGCACCATCAGGAACATTGGTTTACCAGTGACGCCATATTGTATTGGAACAATATAAATTTCATTGCGACGTTGTCCGTCCCTATCAGTGCGGTTTATCGATTTCAAAGACATAAGGACCCATAAACTCCGAGTGAGTTGCACGGCCACGTTCCACACTGGGATGGCGGAAAACGTCTTGATATTACTCCAATATCTACAACGTCAGTGACGTGAAGGTTGACCCTCGGACATCATGTCATATACATTCACAATTCACCGAGATTGCTAACATTTTTGGTAGGATTTTATGTTCAAATTATGGAAATTTATGAATTTTTTTAAGATCATGAAATCTTACTAAATAATTATCGTATTCTCAAGGCTATTTTTTTTCTATGCATGATCATTAACTGAATTTATCACCCAATACTGCCTCCCACTGGAGATAACGTGAGTAGGACAACAATGATATTCTACAGGTGATAACACTGTTCGACCACTGATTGGTCAAAAATAACTAATTTGCATTGTTATCCTACAGTTGCTGAAGCCTCTACCATTGTGATGTTATAACCACCGACTGTCACCACCATTATAACAATGCTATGACGCTGCAGTGCTAATGCACATCAGTAAAACCTCGTCACACATGAAGTACTATTTTTCTTCTTAACCCTCTCCCTGCTGCAGTGTCAGTGCCTAATCCAGCAGGATTAAGACCGATTTTGGAACTAATACATTGTACCTGTCGACTGTCTTACATTAAGTACTGTTGATAATTGAGCAGCCCTAAACACCTCATAAAAGATAAGATAAATTAAAAACAGACACATCCAGCAAATTAAAAGTTTGAATTCAGTGGATAGCTCTTCTGGCGACATACTCTTATAATTGTCTAATCCTGTTGAATTTGAGTCCATAAAATATGTTGAAATCAATCAAATCTCACATAGATGGTGTAGTATTGACAATTAATAATGTTAAACTACATGTTTATGTATCTGTTCGATTGCTGATGCTAAATACATGATCACTGCGTGTGAGGACAGGATTTGGATAAGAGATCGATGCAGCTGTGCGGCTGTACGATCTGACATCCTCGGCTGTACGACATGACATCCCTGGCTGTACGACATGACATCCCTGGCTGTACGACATGACATCCTCGGCTATTCGACATAACATCCTCGGCTATACGACATGACATCCCTGGTTGTATACGTAATATATGTAATAGGTGTGAGTGTCAGCCTATCACAAGAGTAGGGTGTATATAACACATATTACAGTTAAACATAGCATTCAATATAACAGAAGAATGGATTCTAATGGAATCCATATACTTGTTGAACATTATAGCATTCTGCTGGAATGACGGTAGCCATCGACATCTTGACTTCTATAACTTCTACACATTATTTTCAAATTTGCTTTGTCTATGATATACCAAAAGTCATAACTTCTAGTTCATTCAAACAAATACATGTAGGCTATCAGCGAAATATACACACTATATTGTCCCAGGAATTCCCCAAAGAAATTGAGTTTTGTGTCAGTAACGCTCGTAAAACCAATACTTTTGAAAGCAGCTTATTTCAAGTCGTTTAATCTTCGGTCTTGTTTAACGAAGAACCGCATCAGGTCGTTCTGTTCTAGCTGGAAATAACGTCATGAATAGACGTGTGTGTCTTCAAATCATACGTCTGAACCAATGTGAACAACACGTGTTGTGAACATCACTCGGCTGTTGACAAGCACTCACTGCCTGGTCGTCTTCATAGCGTGGCCTGCTTCGTAGTGATGTCTTGAAATAACCCACTGCGCAGCTTCACTTGGAGAAAAATAGACATTTTAACCAGGCTGAGCCCTTCCAACACAGAAACATGTCTTGCCTTCAGAGGGAAAAATCGATCTTTCTGTAAAACACGCCATGGCAAAACCGTTTCCATGGCTACGTCAACGATAAGGTGACGTCATACATAAGTTGTGTGCATTCTAGATAAATTGCAAGAGAATAACAACATAATAACAACATAACAACAACAGTTTAGGTTTTCACAAGTCTACATGGAGGTAGACCATGGCATGGTAACGTGAGTTGTACAGTGATAATGATTGTGAGTATTCGTTTCCGATTGCGTTGTAGCTGATCTCTTTGTCGCGCACTGTATGTTTACCTATATCTGAATGCACGAGTCATCATATTAAACGACTGCATTCTATCAGTACCGAACTCTATGTATGATAGAATATCTACCTTGTCACTGCCTGAAATTAAGCGCATTTGGAAATTGATTAATAAAACATATACTAGTAAAATGTGTCCGTACATTGACTGATGTAAGAAGCATGGTATCATGATTCCAGCAACAAGCGTTTGACGACAATCTGATATTCACATGCAGTTATTAATTCTACTTGACACAGGACTATGAGTTGGCCACGATAAGTATCTGACTCTTGTATCATAAAAGTCAACATTC
Organism: Lepetodrilus ovalis; assembly: GCA_032361185.1. Lineage (NCBI taxonomy): Eukaryota > Metazoa > Mollusca > Gastropoda > Lepetellida > Lepetodrilidae > Lepetodrilus > Lepetodrilus ovalis. The sequence continues at coordinate 10,126 of JAUTBQ010032225.1, forward strand.
CATTAACCTCATTTCCAGTTCGATGACAGTTGTCAACATTGTGCGGAACTCGTAGAAGATCGGATAATGAGACTCTTAGAGGGAAGTGCACACACAAAAATGACCTAAATACATGATGGACCATGTCGTCATACCACACATTAACTGAGGAGTATCTGATTAGTGATTGCTTCAGAACATCAACAATTCCTATGAATCCGACATATCTAGTAGCCGTACAATGGCGCCGCCATTAGCATAATGTACATTGCGATTAGAAATGTGAATCAATCAAATCGATATCGAACGCGTTATCTGGACTCCCAACTCCCATTCGCGACAACATTGTTGTTGGGAGAGATTCGTGTAAAGACGAGCCGCGTGATTACTCCGATCCCAGACACTGATATATACTCAGTCAATGTGGAGCATGAGATTTCCTTAGCCGTGGAAGACTACTAATGGTCCTACTTCTGGTACTATCTACGTCCATGGGCTGATGTTTCAGTGCGGCATCTACCCGCATCAGCTGAAACGTCAGCGGTATTCGGTAGCAATAATAGGCGATAACATACCTGATCTGGATATTGTTAAGAAACATGACCACCCTGGGTATCTCCGATCATGACATGAAGCCTTGGAGGCCACCCGGTGTTCCGTCACTCTGGTAGCTAGTCCACCCTGACCGCACGACTTGGAGACAAACCTCACATCACACCAGTGTCCATCGTCGTCTGTGCGGGGACCGAGTATACGTGTGTCTCGTGTCGCTGTACAGCAGATCTATCTACCTCGGTACCCGGTATCGATGTTCGTGATAGAGACAGGCCATCGGTACGGCCTCGGAAGTTCCTAGGACTCGCTGGCTTCCGTTTACAGAATAGACAACAGTATTGATGACAGCGCGGTTGAGCGGGTGCACGTGCAGCTATACGTAAACGTAGAGAAACCAAGACTGTGATTGAAAATTATCTTGTATCAGGAGGTCTAATTTGATTAGTAGTGCGTGGAAATGCCTGCATTGTAATAGGCAATTAGCAACCAATCTCGCTTAGTGGTATTTATATTTTGCTAGACCACGTGGACACTAATGCCGAAATGAATGTAAAGTAGGTAATTTAGAAACAAGATAATTGATCGTCAATCTGTTACATGGGCGGCATTGTAATAAACAATAGCAGAAAGTGATGTAATCTATTGTAATCCATGGTAATCAATAGAGAGACGTTCGAGTATATATGTCTTGTTTATGGATGGAATACATTTCACCGCATGTGTTCACGCATCCAGCTGTAAATGGGTACCTCGGTAGGATACTATCCAAGCCATAGATGTCCTTGAGCTTCACTGACAGCTGCTCTGAGACTACAACATGATCAGTGGACCAAGTGTATCTGGTCTGCCAACCATTAGGACAACATTGATGTCATGACGTGATGAATTGGACCGTGTATACCGTGTAACAATATTGTGCTACATGCATACCTATATATTACAGGTATTACTATGGCGGGAGAAGTAGCACGTCATGTACTCGAACTCTTCAGGGTTGTGTATGAATACCAATACAAAGCCCTGATGGTTGCATCATTGTCGATATCTTCGACAAGGGTTATCTGCCCATTTCGGGACCTCCGACTACTCTGTGCGCTCTCTATGGCATTAGTCCTATAGATCTCTCATATAATCCAATTACTAAAGCAAGGAACGGCTACAGTAGTCGGTGAACAGACTCCTTAGACATTCTGTGACCGGGAATCAAAGTTTCCCTCTAGTCGAATACACTGTAATCTACATGGGCCCGAACTACTAGACCTGATCAGAACGTGTAATTAATCAGCTAAAATTGAAGGAACATCCGGTGAATTTGCCGAGATCGAATATTGCTTCAATTTGTCCTCGTCAGGGCTTCCTATCGTGTGAGACGCCTCCCCCTCAGTTCCGGGTGAGGTCCGACATTACGGCCGAGGGTTCACAACTTGTCTAACTTGTCATGCCTAACGCGGTCTTTCTCAATCAGCGTGTCTCATAGGAGGCGGTGGAATGAGACGTATACAGCTGGAGGCGCTTATTGATGTCGCTGTAGCTTCCACTGGCCTCCTGTAGACCTACACGTGATGACCTGTCGTGAAGACATCAGCAACAAGTCAGCTTCATACTAGCGCTGGAAGAGCTATATTAGATATCAACTACTTCCTATATTGATCCATCTAATAGTAAACATAGACCAATTCAAATAATACTAGATTAACTGTATATCTACTGCAGGTTCGACATAGATCACGTATGTAAACAATTATTGATCGAGGACATAGATTAATGATTGTAAGGTAAACGTAGACACTTTATGATAACAGGAAACCACTGAGCGTCAGACAAGGACCGTTAATGACAACTTTGCGGACTACATATACATGTATCCTTTGACATATAGACATAAATCATGTTTGAGAAGCTCACAGAATATGTACATCCGTTGTAAGTTAGGCAAGTTAAGGTAGGCTGTAAGTCTCTGATAACGTTACGGTGCAGGTTATGCATTGACACATTCTAATTATATTTTAATGAATAAATACTGGATGCATTGCAAGTTAGACGTTGAACCTTTATGATACGCTAAACTGAATAAGAGTAAGTTAGACTGACATTTTCTGATAAATTATGTTGAAATGAAAAGAATACCAGACCCAAGGTAAGTTAGGCATTGCAACTTTCTGTTAACGTTGTAATTAATAAATACTAGTACTAGACACATTGTACGTTAGACATTGACAAGTTAGACATTGAAATTTTCTAGTAACATTGTACTGAATGTATCGATCCGTTGTACTTTAGACGTTAACCTTTTCTGTTAACATTGAAATAAGCAATGCACTATAGACATGGCGACTGTCTGAGGAAGACGGACAGAGTATATAGGCCCGGTGTGATAAACTCAGCCCAAGTCTGATAGAACAGGGCCAGGGGAAATGCCAACCATTAAACTCGTCCATCGATATTCTTCTGCAAACATATTTCTAGCAATGTTATGTTCTCCGCAGCTGTACCATCTGATCTGATAACAAGGCTGCTGTTATCATGCGTTCATGCGTCATTGCCTGACCCCTCGAAACAATGACGAGTACGATTATACGCTCAAAGTCAACTTTTATATGGATATTTGTGAAAAATATCTTTGAGTTGAGAATGAAACCGGACTCAAAAACGTTTCATAATCTCAGAGCCGGGTTGTAAATCCACGTCATGATATTACAGTTGAAGATGATCGGATCTAGTATATTGACAAATAAGTGTTTTAACAAATAATAAACAATTATAAGAAGATGTCTGAACAATAATCTTATGTACAATTATCTCAAAATCAAAACAATTATACATGTCATGGATGGCTTCGAAAATCATATCAGATATATTGTATTTAACAACACAACGTTTTATGGTATTACCTCTTCCTATTACATACATTTTACACGAAAATCTACTTAGTAGTGGAGTACTACAAACACAATTCATACCAATAATACCATCAACAGAATGTACGCTGACCAACTATGTTTTAGCTGCGTATTTTACGTTACTCAATATACTAATGGCGGTTTACTGAGAATAATCAACTAGTGCATATACGAGCTACATTAACAAACGTACCATTATTGATAGGATAGATTATGTAAAATGTCTTTCTCAAAACATATAGACTATTATAATGACTACATTGGGTGAAAGCAATTGTACGGCATTGAATTGAGGATGTGCAGATGGACCTGTAGATCTAGATGGTTACATGCAGCAATGGAAAGAGGTCCCTTGGCAATACTTAACACAGCTTAGTTCGCCACCAAAGTAGATGCCGACCATAAACACCTTCCATAATGTCTAATAGCCCCCACACCCTAGTCCTCTAGTTTTCTTTCCATTAATACACGCCGGTCGATCAATACACAAAATGGCCATAAAAGGCTAGATGAAACGCTCCAGAAATGTGTGGAATTGTATTCTTGTATGGGATAGAATATCAGGAATACATGAACAGTAATATTAGAATGTAAATGCTTCCTCGCCCAACATTTACTCTCGGAATAAAACCTCTTTATCGTGCTCCGACAGCTCTCAGAATGGTATGCCTAACACCATCGAATATCCTCACAATAGATCTTCATCGCCTAACGTTTGCTTTAATATGAAACACCTTTGGCATCCATTGTTTACCATAAGAACTCTTCTACCCTATCGTCCATTGTTTACTCTAAGAATTGTTTACTCTGAGTATAGTACTTCGTTGTCATCCACTGCTTACTCTCATAGTGTACCTGTCTTATAAATATTGTTTACTCTAAGAATAATAGTCCCTTGTCATATATTGGTTACTCTAAGAATGGTACTGCCTTATCATTCATTGTTTACTCTAAGAATGGTACTAGCTTATCATGCCTTAGTATCCATTGTTTAAGATGGTACTGGTTTATCATGCCTCATAATCCATTGTATACCTAATAATGGTTCTGCCTTATGATGACTTATCATCCATTGTTCACTCTAAGAATGGTCGATGCATGAATCAGGATATAATAAGGAGAACGATAACCTTTAACATAGCTGGCTGTGTCGGCGGATCTAGCAGGGATATTGAAGCCTACACCAAGTCCAGATGATAAGGCAGTACGAGCGTCTAGAGACTGATTGGCACAACTATACTGCATGTTGACCACCAGCTAATACAGCAGCCTCATTAGACACGTTACTGTACACCACAGAGCGACACGTCATGCTGAGACGGCGGACCTGTGGGAGCTCAACACCAAACACTCTCTTCTGAGATTTCAAATACTAGATATTGCATATATGATCAAGTTCGCACAAATACTGATGCAGTATGGCACGTTCATGAGTAGGTATACCCCATCCAGACCCACTTCACCCACTACCGCGTGCACCACGACGCTTAATAAAAAATAAAATATAATCCATACACATACTGACACACAAATATAAATACCTAGACAGAACGAATTCATATACAAGAATATGGAAACATCCACACACGGAAGCACACACACACACACACACACACACACACACACAAACACACACGCATGTGCACACACATACACACACATTCATGCATGCACACACATACGCACACTAATCACGCACATACGCACCCACCCACACACACACACACACACACACACACAGAAACATACGCACACACCTACACACATTAATTCCTACAATTCAGCGTGAAAACAGCATATTGTCATCAATGGAAGAATTCTGCAGTAAAGCACTACGTCAATGATGACATGATATAACCAGACAATCGATAGTGACAGAGAAAGTAGCATCATATGCAAATTATGAAAAACAAAAGAATACATCAAAAGCACACTGGTCTTATAGGTCTGTCTGTTTGTCGTATGTCAGTCCGCTGTCTGTCCGTCCTTACCACTGGCGATAGAGGGGTTCTGTATCCTGCACACTCTGTGTCATCAAGAATCACACGGTGGAAGGAACACTCCAGAAGTCGATGGACAGACTAGAGTTCCAGCACAGACGTATTCCCGAAATACCGGGGCCGCCAGCGGGTCTACTGAGAGCATGCGTAGCGGTCGTTAGATATCCCCATCATCTGATTCACGAAGAAAACCTCGCTGGATTTAATAGTGCCAAATTGGCCATGTTCACATGGAGATGGGATCTGTTGGCTATTGATCGGTCCTGGTCAATCAGATGCTCCTCTGGTGAGGCACCGCCATACCTTCTTCCTTCTCTCACAGGGAGTACAAGTCACGGCCGCAGGGCAGCGATATGGGAGATACGCGCCTCAATCCCAGTTAAACACGTATCTTTTCTAGCTCGCAGGCGTGTCCTGGACGAGGTCCTCGGTTGGAACTAGCTACAGGTTATCCCCGAGACCAGCTCATCTCTACAAGGTTCGTGACAGTTAACCCCTCGTGACTACCCACGTCGTCACTGTCTGTACGGGTACTGTATCTGATTACGGCTGTATCCAAACCGAGTTACCGTAATGTCTATTGGCAGGAGGACACCCACTTGAGACCTCTGCGTCTCCCCGTGTCTCCTGACTGAGGCAGTTGTCTCCTGTGTCTCACCACAGAATACTTAACTCAGCAATCCCGAGGTACAGTCAGTATCGACCAGACTGAGCAACAAGCTTTAAACATTGACCCTCCGATATTAGATTCAGATGCTCATGGGTTCTGATCGCCACTCTGGGCCAGCATCACGGAGGGGGTCCTTATTTTAGGTGGACTCTATTATCGGAGGAATCTGGGGAGCATATACCCTAAAGAATAGAATACATAATGCTGCTGTTGAAGTGAGGAGGGACCAGGGCCAACGGTGTACACACTAATGTCTGAATATCGACTTTCCCCTGTATTGGTGAGCCCTCTCTTGCTTCGCTGTGGTTGAGATCGATTTTTAATTTACATTGGTCGAGCTTGGCGATCTTATTTTCTTTCAGCACACAGGAAGTACTCGAATACCTAGCAACACATTTGGCGAGGTACATTGAGACAACGCAGCAGGGTATATATGTCACAGCCACGAAATCCAATAATATCCTTTCCATCACTATTGCTGCATGTGTATCCATTATCAACATACAGCTTACACACCCTCGACATAACATTATGTTTATCCATACTCGATATCATGTCTATTAAGTGTTCTCATTATCGACATGGAGGTCGCCGACAAGTGACGTTAACGATGAATGTATGTCAGTGTAGCTAACTACGTAATGTCCGTCTGTCATCATGGCAGTATACAAGGCTATGACACCTTCTGTCAATAACTAGTGCTCCTTTACACTACCCGGGGAACTGGGTGTGTTTCATAGAAGGCCATGCTCTTTAAATCTTACAGAATTATAAACGTTCTTTATAAAATGCGGCAAAATGGATTGGTTAAGACATCACCACGTGATATACAAGTTAATAGTGGACATGAATCTGAATTCATTCAATATGATGGTTCTACCCAATGCGATATGGTAATGACGTTCCGTGGTAAGTGTTAAGAGTTAATTCAAACATATATGAACCTTGAACCAAAACCAACTTAATGTGAACCGTCAAAAAGAGAGTACTAGAATATATCATGGGGGACACCTCCTTCCCCCACCGCTACCTCCAACCACCCCTGTTCAGCACATACCACTGCTACTATATCATACCATTCCTCACATACCATACCAAGCGTGCGATATCGAACAAGCTGCATTGCCACTAAAACAAACTTTTACTGACATTCACATTAATTTAGGAAGGTATCAAACCAAACCATGTTAATTACAGTATACTAGTAGGTCCTATTCTTCGATGCCAATACTAAACATAGGCAAGGCTTTCGACACGTCTATCGTGCTACCATAAATCATACTATTTGTCCTAAACATTATGTGTGTTGTATAGAACGTACATACCGATGCCCACCACGTTCCTTTGTTCCACGGCCGCTGCGCAGTCAGCCAGTACAGAAGACGGAGACGTACAATTCCGTTACTTCAGCGCAAACTGTGAAAGTCGTCAGGAAAACAACCGACTGCGCCCTGTGTGCTGGAGAGAATCATTAGCCTAGTTATGTCAAGTATTTGCATTTATTGCCATCATAAACATTGGGACTATTCCATTGCAGCCTGCATATGCGACGGCAGTTTATAGTAATGGAGAACATTAATCCTGTGGAGTAATTGTCCAATAGACTGGTATCCGTCTATTGTAATGGATGCCGAGTTGGCGCGTTGTTATTCGAGACATGTACAGATAGACGTAGAATCCCTGTTTACCGGTGTTTCTCGATATGTTGCACCGAGGTTCCGATGTCTCGATAAATCGTTCTTGTAATCACAGCTGGACATACGGTCGTTGATTTTACATTGGTGTTGTCACCACACTAGCGTTAGATAATCCGTTAGATAAACCCAGAACAGGTAAACCGCAAAATCTGCATTTCACATCGATGTTTAGAATATACATGAGAAAATACAAGATTCATCTATTACAAATAATATCTCCTAATTATACTTTTTAATGGATCCGTAAGTAGCCAATGCCTGTGTATGGCTATAATAAACTACGTGCTAATATTTACATTGTCTTAAAGAAATATAAGTGAATAGAAAGGAACACAGGAAGAGACAAGAATACCATCTGCAGATACATAGAGATTATTACCCGAGTGTCTTTAGATACCGTCAGTATCCTGCATTTGGGATAAGCATTGTATTATGCGAGCCT
>JAUTBQ010032336.1:0-18355 GCA_032361185.1 Lepetodrilus ovalis
GTATTCTCGACACTTCTACGACAAGGAATACAATAGTATCTCAGCTGAGTACCAGGGGCTGTATTCTCGACACTTCTACGACAAGGAATACAATAGTATCTCAGCTGAGTACCAGGGGCTGTATTCTCGACACTTCTTAGCTAAGGACTTCTTAGTGAGAAATTATCTCTTCAAAAAGTAACATGAGCAGAAAACCAGTTTTACAAATTATTAGTACTTACGACCTTCTAAAGACTTGCGTAGTTTCGAGAGAATACAGGCCCTGCATTGCTGACATTGTCATTGACATTAGTATAGGATATAGTAAAATGGAGTTACGTCTCAAACGTCATAAGCAATCATTTGGAAAACCTGAAGCTTCCAGGGAATATGTACATATATAAGTAACATGAACCATACATCAGCTTTAGCCCAGACCCTGCCATACCCTGTCACACCTTGTCACACCCTGCCCCACCCTGCCCCACCTCACTTAACCTCAGCCACACCCCAGCCACACCCTACTTCTGACATGTTAGAAGAGCCATGGTTGTTTAACCCTCTCCCTGCTGCATTAGACACAGATACTGCTCTTTAGGGCATCTCCAGTTGCCTGCAGCAGGGAGAGGGTTAATACATTGAATACTGTAGAGTTTACATTCACATAATAAAATTACAAGTTATTAAAATGGACGCCTTGATTGTATACCCTGAGAATATACTTACGGTATTCTGTATAATCATAGTATGCCATTAATAGTCAACTTCTTTGGTTATCCCACCCATTGAAGTTCACCACTTGCCTACTGCATACCCTGCCATAATACCACAGCATACCACTGTCATAATACCATATAGCATACCACTGCCATATACCACAGCATACCACTGCCATAATACCACAGCATTGGTGTATTAGATTCACTGCATGGTTGGGACGTATATTCACATTTATGAAAATACAGCAAGAATTTAATGCAATTGGAAATCTATGGCTAAAATATTCGTAAACAAATCAAGTAGAGACCTACAACATTGCAATATTTTTATGTATTACTATGTTTTGTTGTACATGTTATGTGCACTGCTAACCAGTCGAACACAGCCTATGCTTAGATATTCTACACAGCTTTTCTCAAATTACTAATCAACATCTGAGCTCAGGATGATCTTCAACAGCAATCCGCGCTACTATAATTGTTCTGACTAATTCATCGATGAATTATGACGTGCATTCGGTAGTGTTCATTTGTACAACCTTGTGAGATTTTCCAAGGTATTTAGTTTTGACTTCTTGTTGTAACTTTTGTCCAGATACTTGATGTCAGTGTTTATCCAGGCATTATTGTTATATTGTTGTTGTTTCTAATATATGGAGCTACCGTGGAATGAACTAATATCATCTTGGGGTAAAAACATAACAATGGCTAGTTATTGTATCGCTCGCTATGTACAAGAACATCTCATTAGTTGACATTTATTGACGGCGATTGCTGTACTAGAAACTAGCTCATAGCACAATTTCTGGCCACGTTTCTTCATTTTTTTATTGTTACAAACTGAAAATGGTTGAGCATGAAGTGACACCAAAACCTTTTTTGAACATCTTAGACCAACAAAATGTCCTTTTTCTCTCAGGCCGAAGCCAAATATAAACTTAAAACATGTATTCAGTATCTAAATTCTTTTTTGGAATGACATAAAGTGTCAAGTTGAGAGATGGACTTGTACATATAAATGGATATGAAATTGAACTATTTTGTATTTCAAAACCTCTCCAGTATGATTGTTATTTGTTGGATTATTTTAGCCTTGATGGTTTTTGAATGGGTATGTGCAAGTATCTTTCAAATGATTGTAGATGAGTTAGACAGAATAGTAGCAACTTAGTGCCTGCTATATGTGTACATACGTACATAACCACATGTATACTTACCCGCTGTATGTTGTACAGTGCTTGTGTAGACTCACACTTCACAGATATCACTGTTCTTTCATTCATTCGCAAAGTGAAATGAAATACAATTGAAACTTCTGTAAAATGTTCAAGACAGTTATAGTATATTTATTGCAAATATTTATTTAATAGGATAAATGTTATTTTTTGTTTTATATGTGCTAACTGCAAAAGTATACCAGTGTTTTTCAAAACAATTGATTTAAAAGAATATTGATGGTTAAAGAGAATTTGAAAAGAAATTGTTTGTTTTCAACTTGAATAATTCTCTTAATATTTGCTTCCTATCTGGTAGTCGGACGAGGTGGTAAGTGATAGAATTGCTAAGTCATTCTTAACATATATGTTCATTTATTTTTAAAGCATTCAATTATAGCATCTAGAAACATTTGTACGTACATGTACTTTTTTGGTATCTGGTCATATCTTTCTTCAGATTTGGAAGAATTTTAATGTGAGAAACTATTAAAATACTAGTACAGAACTTATATTTTCTGTGTTTAGCTAAATTAGTCTGTTGACCAGAAAAAAAATACAGTATTTTATGTTATATCCGTTATTGTGTACAATTTTGAAAAATAGTAATAATTAGTCATTTTTGTAATATTTCAATTTTATTGATATTGTCATACCGGTAGTTGGAAATGAAGTAATTGTGACAATTTATCTGCTGTTGCCAACTTTCCAAATTTATCTTTTACTTTCAATTTTTACTTCAATGTTTACATAAACATGGGAGAAATTATTGATAAAATGGCACAGAGATCGAACCCAGTTCTAGCATCCTAGATCATTGCGCGTCAAACACTTGTGTAGAGTTGATGGCCTTGTATACTATTATATTTTTATATTTATGTTTAGTTATACCCTATTGCTTTGACAATGAACATTACAAAATCTACTCTTTTCAAGCATAGAACTATGTATGTTTAAAGTTATCTTGTGTTTTTATTGTCCTAATTATATTTCCATTAAAAATATGTTTCCATTTTTTTTTGTTTAATCGATTCAAGCACAGCTCACCCAGAAGAAACAAAAATTATGATAACTTTCGTCATCTTTTAGTATTACCATACCAGTTTAAATAATTATGGCAAACCTCTTTATACATATCTTTTTCTTTCATTGCTAGCAATATAATGGTCCAGTCAGTATCTTATCTTATCATTCTAGTTAATGGAAGTTAATGGTCAATGATACTATTTCTTCTGTCCATCAAAAACCCCACCAACCTTCTTCCCAGGGAGTTTACCCCACAAACATTACAGTGCAATTGCTGGATTCTTATCAATCTTATTTAACCCTTTCCACACTGAAGGCAACCAGAGATGCCCTAAGGAGCAGTAACTCCCTAGGCCAGAAGAGAGAGCTAACACATTCATTGACATCCCTGTATTTTATTGTCATTTCAATTATCGGTCCTGGTTTATTTTGTACATTTGAAAACAGCTCTTTTCTTGTATTTTTTAGTGACCCATCCCTTTTGACTATTTTATCCATGTGGTAGTATATACACATAGCACAATCTTGAATGTGTCCTTTGTTCTACAAGCAGGACTTAGGCTAAATGGATGCACAATAAATATGTGTTGTCCGATCTGATGTCATGTGTCACACTGTGATGCAGTATGTTTCTGTGTGTGACACTGGTAGTAACAGAAGGTAACGATTCTATAATGTCGATGTGTAACTCTTGGACATGGATACAATTTTCTGAAATATTTATGATGATATTTGTGATGATGATGATGATGATGATGATGATGATGATGGTGATGCTGCTGCAGGGGATGAGGATGACTCGGAGGATGCAGAGGAGAAGCTGCCATCATGCATGGATTACGTCATGCACTTCCTGACGCTCTTCTGGAAGGTCGTCTTCGCGTGTGTCCCACCTACAGGTGAGATGGAGTGGTTGGTGGTTGGCTGGCTGGCTAATCAGTGATATAATGATTTGTTAGTGAATCAGTTATTGGCTAGTGAATAAATGGTTACAAAGTGAATCGATCATTTTCTAGCCTAATGATTTGATGATTTCTTAGAGAATCAATGGTTTCCAGGCGCATAGCTATGGGTATTTTAATGTGGCAGTGCCTGTACTGTAACTGCTCTACATGTTTATGTTTTCTTTAAAAATTAATGTTAGCTAGGAAATTGATGTGGAGGCATCTGTGTATCTGCTAATAGGCAGCTATGCGCCTGGTTTCGTAGTAATTATAGTTTGAACATAAGTATTATAAATCCCATCCTGCCAGTTATCAGTATGTTCCCTTGTCCCAATGTAATGAAGCAAAAAAATATTACCACTATATTCAGGTTGTTTACTGAAAGTTTATGCTGGCGATTCAAACAAATCTATACCAGGGGATTGCAGTTTAAGTTAGTCTACCATATACAGCCGTGAAAGTGTTTCATCGAAGTGCAAACATGATTTTATGTATGTCGAGTGAATGTATTTTGCATTTGTTGCTAATAACTCTAGTCCAAAACAACCATATCAATGATTGCATACATGTATCTCGGTTTTTATGGAAGAAATATGACACACTAGCCTTCAGTTCAACATTGTGAAGGTCACTGGTTGTACGCAGTCTGTAAGGGAAGTAACTCTCCTTCCCTATGTTTCTTCAGACTACTGGAGTGGCTGGGCCTGCTTCATGGTGTCTATTGGAGTGATCGGCCTCCTGACTGCGTTCATCGGCGATCTGGCGTCGAGCTTCGGCTGTACTGTGGGTCTCAAGGACACAGTCACGGCCATTTCCTTCGTGGCACTCGGCACCAGCGTACCCGGTAAGTGCTGTCACGTGACAGAAATAACCCCGAGCATTAATATATCACAAAATTATCATTTTTATTTGGATGCCCTTGGGCCTTTAATTTGCACTTGTTCAGTGAACAATTGGAAGAAGTTACAAGCCTTTAATTCTGAATTGTAACCAGTTATCTAAATCCTCTTCCTATTGTCATTGCATATGGGTGAAATATTTCTGCATTAAGCTAAAGCAATAAGTCAATATGATGTTGTAGAAGAGCAAAACATCCAAGATAATGTACTTAATTGGTGTACCACCAAAATATTTAATTCCAGATGCTTTCATCATTGTATATGGGTGAAAGATTCCCGCTGTGACGTAAAACAGTATCTGACACCAGATGCTCTCATAATTCAAACGTCGGACCACTACCTATATTTTAATAGAAAATCAACTGAGAAAATCACACGATTGATATTCTATTCCAGATACTTTCGCTAGCAAAGTCGCCGCCATCAATGACAAGTACGCCGATTCCTCGGTGGGGAACGTAACAGGAAGTAACGCTGTGAACGTGTTCCTGGGTATCGGCCTTGCCTGGTCTATCGCGGCCATCTACTGGGGCGTCCAGGGCAAAAAATTCCTCGTGCCTCCTGGAACTCTGGCCATGTCGGTGACCATATTTTGCTGTTTGGCTCTGGTGTGTATTGCAGCCTTGGTCGTACGGCGGCATCCGTTCATCGGCGGGGAGCTGGGCGGCCCCACCAAGTACAAATACTTGACATCCGCGATGCTGTTCGGCTTGTGGATGATCTACATCCTGTTCTCGTCTTGCGTCGCCTACTGCTACATACCAGTCTTCTGAGGACTTCTCTGACAGGAGGACTTCTCGGAGTGGAGGACATGCGGTTTCGGGCCTAGTGGCTCTTTCCTCCTCTCTGGTGGCTGATATGCTGAACGAGTCTCGATGATGTTCGAGTGGACGGTGACGCGGTGCCCTGTGTGATAGCGGTGTCGCCCATGTTGTACTCACAGCAGTGGGCGTCGCCTATAGGTCGTGTCGATGAAAAACCTTGTGAAAACTGGACGGCCCTGTGTTTGATGACCAATGTCATTTCCAACCAACCCCAACCCCACACCCCGATTTGAAGGTCATTGGTCAGTTAAGTTAAGATGGCGGCTACGGACATTGTCGTAACAAAGATAGGACTGTTGTTGTCAATGCAAGCGAACTCAATGCCGGTTGTTGATCTAGTTGTGAAGGAATTTACTTGAATCCAGCGTCAGATAGCTGGGAGACCTTTCATCCATGTTCACCTCCACAAAAACACATCCCTGGTTTATTTATGTTCTTATGAGAACAAATGGTTTGTAAGCATAATATGAGATTTCATGTACAGTTATATCCTTATTTATATATGGATGCCACTCTGTTTCCAAGTGATTACCTTTCCCCAATAGTTTTGGAATCCCAAGTATCAAGGTTCAGTTTTTTTCTCCTAATAATATCTACCTCAGTGTAGTCCAAAAAAAATATGTATTCCTTTTTATGCCTAAGAGATAAGCCACGAACTCCAGTTAGATAAATCTATCCTTAACCTCTGCATAAATGAATTAATAAATTGTCGTTGCCTTCAATCAAAATTATCTCCATCTTGATGAATGGAATCTCCGTTAACTATGCAGTACTTGAAACTCAATAGAAAGTTACTAGCCCTGAACATGCTGAAAAATTAATTATTGTTTATCGATGAAAAAAAAAATGCTATAAATCAGTAATTTCTAACACTGGCCTGCTAATGATCAGGGGTCCAGTATTATTGGAAATAGTAAAGATGGTCATGTAGAGAGTGTATAACTTACTTAGGATCTATATCCGGAGCTGTTTGTCTCAGTAAGACCAGGGTATCGTTTCTCGTAGCTCTCTTATCCACTATGCCACCACCGCTCTCTCGTAAGTGTAAGAGTGCCATGTATTAGAGATCGCTACAATAGTGATTATGGTCTCGTAGTAAATATGAGAGTTTCAAGAAATATACCTTGATGGTTAGGCACCGGAGTTATTAATAAGTCTTTTACAAACTTAATAGGGATGGAGATAGAGGTTATTCTATAAGATGTAAGTAAAATGTTTTATATTCATGTATATTAACACTCTTATATATGTATACACACACCCACTATTTAAGCAACTGAGTGATAGTATTACTTATACTGGGTTTTTTTCTTAACAAGTGCAATCCTCTCGATCTGATTTAACTTCTGTTTATACGCGAATTATTTTATTTCTTTTACACCATTATTGTCTCTTAGACTTTTTTGAAAGTCATTGTTATTTATTTTTAGTTTTGAACTACTTCAAGTATAGTCAATACCAGACATAATATTAGTCCTTCCAGATTTAAATATATTTACTCTACTTTCCTCACATTTTTTAATATATATGTACATGTAATATAATGTGAATATTGATAAGGTATCAGTGCTTTTGTCATCAGTAGATAGGATTTAAGATTTCCTGTACACAAATAATGAGTTGATAAAATTACTTTTCCTAGGATTGAGTTTCCTTATAGTGTTCCAATGGTATACACTTGTCTTTTTTGTTATTTGAGCTCAAGACATAATGTCCAAAAAAATTATTACTTTATCAATTTGTTACATCACTTTATGTCTATACCTGTTTGACAAAAGCATTGTCATACATACATTTATTTAACCCCCTTCCTACTGGGTTAATCACGAACTCTGCTCTATATGGGACATACCGGATCACCTCCAGCAGAAAGAGGGTTAAGTCAACTCCATCAAAGCTGTATATTTTTCGACGTCTACCCAAGGTTTTTTCCATTATCTGCCCATGAGAATATTTCCACCATTTTTCATTGTCACCCTTCATTTGTCAAGACGAATGTACAGAAATTGGATATTCATTCTTATTGTGAAGTTGTTGGTTCTTTTCTTTTTTTTTTGGTATGAATCTGGAACATTTGTTCTATAGATGTTTTTTTTTGACAGTTGTTTTTCGATTGATCGATTTGACGTTTGTTTCCATGTCCGTTCCTGTCATGTGTTGTTGTCGATCTCTAGGTGGGCGTATATATTGAGTTTGATTTATTAACTCTAACGCCACTAAGCTCCAGACTAAGCTGTGATGCTGAACTTTGTACATAGGGTTTTCATGTCTGCTAGCTGGTGTAATATGGCATTTTGTGTCAAATTTTAATCTTGTTTAACTCTCTTCATGCTGCAGGCAAACAGAGATAACCTAACTATGGCAATTCCAATGCCTAATCCAGCAGGAGAGGGTTAAACTGAAAACTAAATCCTTTTTTTTTTCTCAAGATAATATATCAACTTTTACTTAACAAGATGTGTCGTCTGCTTTGACTTTAGATTCCACTTGCATGAAAAGTATTTGAATTGTCAAATGTAATATGCCAGGTTGGCAGTTTCTTGGATAGGTTGTAAGGAAACTAGCAGCTTTAGAAGCCATTGTATGTCCTGAGAGTGATCTCCCATTGATTCTGCACAAGAGAGCGATCCCATTATTTATGTCTTGTGTTTCATTGTTTTATCTCCTAATATTTATAAATAGGACCTCAAAACCTATATATTAATGTCTAACTCTTGTTCATTTCCTGTCTAACCAAAGAATCGTCATGATTATCTCCCTTTATCGCCTTCTTGTGGGAGTTATGTCCTTTAGTGAATGATTTGGGGAGTTAGATGTTTGTCCTCAAATTGAGGTTGTTTGTCTTCATGATTTCAACGCTCACTGTTATTTATAATTCTAACTGTTTTTGTTCTTTGTTTATTTTTAAAAAAGCTATATTAATTTTGTTTGTTTTGTCCCTATAAGTCCTTCCATACTATTTTGTATGTACCGAAGAAAGTTCATATCGCTGATCTTTTAAATTTGAATCCATTATGAGAAATCCATTGAATTTCATAGCTGTTTACTGTAGGTTATTGCAGTTAGCATTTTAGGAGTGTTTCGTTTTGTCGAAGTGTTGAATTAGAATGCATTTTGTTATGAACTTAGCATGCAAGTGTTAGAGCCTTTACATGTCATCCTTGAGTTAAGTTTGTTGTCTTCTTTCTTGGTGCCCACTCCTAGTGAGTTCTTTATTTAACCCTTTCCTTGTTGGATTATTCATCTGTGATTGCCTCCAGCATGGACAAGGTTAAATAAAGGGTCCCATTCTGATGCCAGAACAGCTGTTGAGATTATCGATAGTCCCTTTTAGAAGAAGTAAATACATGGATTGTTCATAGTAATGGCCTTTCTTACCTTAATTTTACATGTGCAGCTCATTCATGTAATAAACTACTCTTTCCTTGAAACATTACTTCTTCTTTTTTTTGTGTGTTTTTATTTTATTATCTGCATCATTTCCATACACAGAATCTAATCTAGAGCATTTGGACAGTGCAATGAAAATTAAAGGCATACTGCACATACAAGTAGATTTTTTAAAGATTTACGTGTGTATACAAATATAGGATCTACAAGAATAGAATGTTGAAAAGTTGTAGTGAATATGAAATAAATGTGTTCCTCTACTCATATTGGTATGCCTATATTCCCACAACTTTTTATGCGGATCTCAAATATTCAAAGTTATCATACAAGTTATTCTGAAAACTGATAATAGTGTTCTTCTCTTGAATAAGATTTTTTTTTTTAATGCAGAAGCAGAATCTACAATTTAGTACAAAATTTAGTCTATTCAATTATCGTAAATTATCTTCTTTCTTTATTTTAGTTTTATATCTTGCTTCAGTTGAAATAATTTTTATTTTTTTTAAGTGGGCAAAAGAAGTTCACCAAAAGATGGTTGTATTCTTTTTTAGACTAATTTATGTACCGATTGTGAAGATAATGCTATGTGCACTCAATGTAGTTAAGGTATTGTATGTATATTTGTACATATGTATGTTCAAAAAATGGTACATATTCTGTTGTTATTTGTTTTAACTATTTCTGTGTAAGATATTACATCACAACACACTCTTTCCCCCCACACCCCACCCCAACTATTTATGTGGTAGATGTTGCCTCACAGCACATTCAGATTTTATTTGGAGAATTTATGTGTGAGAGGTTACATAGTTAAGACATTCATATTGGTGCTTGACAGGCACTACAGTGGAACCTATCACTGTTTAATTCTAAGAAAACGCCATGTACATATGTAAGATATCCATTGTCCCAAGTCTCGTCATCGTGTCTGTGGTCATGTGGTGTGTAGCTCCATTGTTTGTGTATTGTCGTTCATGTATGCCACAAATGTATATCTAAACAATAACTTTGAAAACATTCAGGCCAACGCGCCTGGATCTGATGGTATAAGTAATGACGCTAGGATTTGTCATCTTCAAATTTACAGTGGTAGTTTAAAATATTATATCAGATTACTGATTGAATTTGTGTTAATTCATTACCAAATTTTCAGTGTAGGTCTAAACTAAATATACTGTTGTGTTAATTCGTTACCAAATTTCTAGTATAAGTCTAAACTAAATATACTGTTGTGTTAATTCGTTATCAAATTTCCAGTGTAGGTCTAAACTAAATATACTGTTAGTTATGATGCTTATAAATGTTTAATTATGAAATAAATTTAATTGTATTAGCTCAGTACAACATGCCATTATGTATATATAATACCTGAGAACAAAGTTTGACTGGAATATATGGATTTAGATGACAGTGTCAATGAAATCTATACAGATGGTACTTTAAGCAGAAGTGAAAGACAACAAAAGAAGTTTACAATATTTGAAAGCTTGTATTTGTACTAAGTAAAACTTTTGCATAATAGTGTTTAGCACATAACTCACACACAAGTCACCAAGTAGTTCACACATGTCTTCATTTCATTCAGTTTATCATGTTGAAATTCTGATAGGACAATTTTTAAAGTTTAAACAAACAGTATATCAACTTTTCTACAAATTCTGGAATCAGTTTCACTGATATAATTTCTCTCTATAAATATTCGTATTTTATTCACAATTTCACGAATGCACATTTTTTTTCTATTCACTTAACTTCAAATAAATATTATTTTTTTGTTTCCTTCTGGTCAACGTTAACAATTCAATCTATGCAAATTAGACTATTTACTATCACTGACATTACACTTACTACAGAGCACAAGGAATTCAGGATATCCTTCTGAAGGCAGTGTTCCTTTAATTATCCTAAGACCCTGTGGTGTTGCAACTGTTTATAGCTTCTAAATAATGTGTACAGTTGATCAAAATTAATATATTACCTGATATTGTAGGTGTTAACCACTGTCTAAGTGTCCTTTGACAGTTGGTACAGCAGTAGTTTTGTGATGTACTCCAGCCATACTATGGATATCTACCTTATGTGATATACATGTGTATACATACACATACATATATCGTTCCGATATGGAACAACTTACTGTCTTGTTAGTTTACATTTGCTCTCTTCATGTGGTTTGTATAAATAATTGTTAAATATACATGTGTATAGTTATTGATAATAATCGAGCACTTATTTAAATTCCCGGCACAAAACTACTTGAGAGAGACTTTAGTTATGAATTATTACAGATATTTCAATTTTAACATACATGTAGTATCATTAGTGTTCAGCCCTTTAATTTTATTTTACTGAATTCATTTTATTAGCATTCATCGACTTGAAGGATCCACGCTACCACATGAATAGTGTAAAAACATGACTCCTTAGTACAGTACCATCAATTGAATGTATTCACATATTGTCCATTACCTACACTGCTTGTTGGAACCAAAGTTGTCCAATATAGCAGCCATTATCATTAAAGCACGACGAGATTACTTCATCTTCACTCAAATATACGGCATACATTTTAAAATTTTCCTTTTATGTAATTTACAATTTATCACCAGAGCCTATCATGACAAGCTTTAATGCCATAAATTCATAGTACAGTATTTCAATAAATATATTAGTAGACCGTGTACAATGTTAGAAAGAAATTAGAATATTGGAAATTTTAATGTAGATCCGGTCTAGATTTGTGTAATAATGGCACAGTTGGCACAGCCCTCTTAGTGCAGGAGAGAGGGGTCTGTGTTCTAATCTCTTCTTTTTTCTCCTTCTTACCTCACTGCAGTGGTGTATATCCATCAACCTCCCATTCCAACAGTGTTTACCATGGGTAGGTATTGTGGTGTTTGGTTCTCCGAATTATTAACAAAGTCTGATATTGTTTTATTGTCTTTTGAATAAAGGGTTGAAAGCTTTGTCGGCTTTTGTCTTTTGTCAAAACAGAAGACAAATCATGAATGTGACGTTTGCTTGAAGAAAATTATAAAAAGTTTGATTGATTTGATTGAATCAGCAGTGTTGGAGTACACTTTCACCATTATGTGGCAGGAGGTAATAGAGTTATTGACAATCGGATAAAGGAGCGATAAACACCGACATTCATACGTATAATTTAGAAATTCAGCGATACGATACAATATGCATCACGAGATACGACATTACTTGCAAAACGAGTACAGGTATACCAAAACATGAAGAAAATTTTGGAAGTCTTCAAGTGTTTACTACTCAAAAGTATTGCTACAGTGTCCCCTCGATATAATGCTGAAGTTGGGGTCCATCACATACCCCTGCGTTATAGTACACACCTTATACGATATTACAGGGAAATAACGAAAATAAAAATGGGATCCACTTCTGACCATTGGACCATGTTATATCGAGGGGGCACTGTATGTGCTCGCTGAAATCTGTGAATGTATGCCTTTAAGGTATCGTACATATTGCAATACAGCATCCATGCATTATATTGAAGGCCTCGTACATTGTAAATATTGCTGTATTTCTGCCACTAACTAAATAGGGCTATAACATACAGTAGGAGGAATAAAATGGATTTATCTGGAGAAGCTAAGAACCAATGATTGGGTCCAGCATATTTCTGGTATTTCATCGAACATGATCTATGCTATAGGTTTCTTCCTGTCCTCGGCTGACAATATTGGATACGAGACGAAAATAGTCTTGGGAAAAGCAGCTCTCGTGCTCAGGCACACAAACATCAACAAATGAGCCACAGATAACGACTTTCCAACAACAATGGAACAATGAAATGTTTATTGACATTATGATAATAATGAATGACATCATCAATATTCGAAATATTGAAAACTTTGTGTAAATTCCTCCATTCTTCCCATCACAAATAAACCGGGTTAGTTTCAATATTGACTTCCTGTCAAATTGTATTTCCCTTTCGATACCTAAAACCAAGACTGATATTATGATAAAAAAAAAATACAACTGACAATGGAACAAAATATAGATTACTGATGTTAGCTACACATATATTCCACAAGATGCATACAAAGAACTTTAACAGCATACAAGCTCTTTCCACTCATTCTCAGTCAGTGAACAATTGATGTTGAAGGGTTTGATGTTTGGGAGAAATAAGAAAAGAATATATAATACAATTCAAACATTTTGCTGTTGCAATACCATTATGGCAATTATATTGTGATCAACTTAATGTTACCAAATTAATACAGTATTTATTTATACATGCGGTACCCCAAAAATAATTTATGGGAACAAAAGTTCTGGGTCTTCCAGTATTAAAGGGGGGTAACTCTAAGGTAACGTTAACTTCAACATTGGCAATGGTGTGGTCTATGGCTAAGATTGGAGGTATGGCGCTGTCTTAAGAGTTCCACCATTCTGTAGCTGGAATGCCCTGGGCCCAGTTGCTCAGAATGCTTGTAGCTAGATCTGCAAGGAAAATGTTTTGGAACCCTGTGTCGCTCGGCAGGGATAGCAACTAACTTCAAAACTTACTCACACGAACAGTGATACAAATAACAAACGTTAGGCGAGTGTTAATTGAGAAACCTGATCTGCTCTACGAGCTGCAAACATCAAGTTAGCTGCACAAGTAATAGCAACATAAAATACCGATACTACCGATAAATAAATTGACCCCTGGACAGACAAATCAGTGGATTTCATCAGATCAGTGGAAAATTGCTATGCCAATATATTTAATACAAGTTGGCATTTTCTCTTTCATTTCGTCATGGCAGTTGTTAAAACATAAAGAGAAATCTCTGGCTAACCTTTCAAGTTTTATTCATCCTGACACTAGATGAAAAGAAGGAAAGTGGTCCATATCGTCCAGGGAATAGTGTCACTCACTCTCATATCTACTATGAGTCGTACGTTTCTATCTATTTTGCTAGTCACTATGAGAGCGGTATGTTATTAGTGGATATGAGAGTTTCATGGTGCCCTGTGCTTTTGATGATAAGTACGCCGCAATAACCAGTTGTTTCAGAGGACAAAGTCAGTGATGCATGATTGAGCTGTAGGAGCAAGGGAGATAATTCATGCAAACAATGGATCGAGATTCATGACAGAATAGGGAGCATAAATCTTATCTGGTGTTATTTCAGGTGACAGGTGAAAGATGTCTGGCTCGTCACCAGTGTTAGAAACTTTAGAGTTACAGCCACTGACTTTTAATTTCTACTGGCCCTGTTCAGAATCAGCTGGCCCAGAAGCCAACCGAATGTCATTATCACTTAAAATTGTGCTGGCCCGACGGACCCTCAAGTTTACAAAACTGCTGGCCCGAAGTGAAACTCACTGGCCTGGGGCCTCCGGACCAGCGGTAATTTTGAACACTGTTCGTCACGTTTTTTATGATGTCACAATGGATCTTTCCGCATTTAGATTTTTGAGCAGTTTATGTCACCAGATATTAAATGAATCTTGGGCTATCTCATTGTTATAAATGTTTTGCACAATTGCCAAGCTTAGAGCTATTTCAGCAAAATATTACAACAGTAATTACAAGAATAATGATTGCAAACCACAAATACACATCTATTATGTCAATAGATCTTTGCATTTTCCAAAATATAATAAACATCGATGTATTAAAACCAACCTCATGCTACTACTATGTAGTAGGACCCCTGCCATACTTGATAAAAGCACCAAATAAATACCCAAAATGATCATGTTAATTGCAAATAATCATAATGTTTGCGATTGAACAACAAGCAGTCAGTATTTTGAAGATAAACGTTACAAAGATGATAAAGCATGAAACAAATCACTGATGGGAACAATGAACAAGAGAACATTATTGGACCGTTGACAGAGACATCTGATTGGTGCAATGTTCTGTAGCAGTCCGACCAATCAAGAGGCCTTGCACACACACACCACTATCCACATCCTGCTGCTTCAATGAATGTCGTCTCTCTCCGATATCTCACACAAACACTTGTCGCCGTGTCACTGGGATCATTTGCCTGCCTGTTTCCTGAGCATGTTGTAGATCTTCTCCTTGATCCAGTCTTTGTTGTGTGGGACGTACGTACCAGTACTTTTCTGGAACCTGCCGAAAAAAAGTAATGATGTCATTAGGTAATTACATGTGCTGTAGCCAGGAGCTGTTCCTTTCACACCTTTTTGGTCAAAGGAACTAAATTACAAACTGTCCGGGACCTGTGCTGTCTGTACTAACTAGCAAGGTGGTGCAGACAGTACAAGGAAAGTAGAGTGACGTCACACGTCTGAGGGCAATAGTTGACACCATCTTGCTTGTGTGAGATCTGTGCAAGCTGTTTCTATAACTCAGTACAGACAACAAAGATAACATTATGTACAGTTCTCAGATCATACTCACTATTATCAGATCATATATGTACCAGTGTTGTAAATTCAGAAGATAATAATCATTCTCCATTGGCCCAATGTTAATGGTGGTCAAATCTGTTTTGCAAATGACCCTCATGACCTCCCCCTGTTTCGAACACTGTGTACCATCATCAGATAATGTATTTGGTTATTCAAGTACCATCATTCAATCTCAAACTATAATAAATTGAACTGGGTGCTTTAAAAGTGAATCAAATTGAAGAGAGAATGTTATTGCCAATATAATGCATCCATATTTTTCACTCGCGCTAGATATTAACAAATACACACGCATACTTTTGCTCATGCTCTGCCTACAGCGATTGACTACAGTGGTTTTCCATATTCCAGTCGCTGTAGGACTACGAGCAGATTTATGTGTTTCCATCTGAGCGATTTCATTGGTGGCACAACAGAATTTATAAGCAATCAGAAAAAGCTAGGTTCATAAATCAGATGTAAGTAATGCATGTAGATATCGACACATAGAGATTAACCTGGTTCTATGGTGTTGTTGCACTGCACAACACTTACCTTTGGAGACAGGAAACAGTCGATGAAAATGGTGGATTTACCAAATGGGAGATTTATCAAAACTTAGAGATTGTTTATATTGTAAAAGATTATCTGAAGGCCAAGAACGTGTTATACGTAGTTGCAGTAGCATGAGTATGATAAATTACAATCATTTGTTCTATGATTTCTACATAAAAACGATTGATCTAAAATGTCTCTTCTGTGTTTTTCCCCCAAGTGTTATTGAAGCAGACGACGCATGATGCACTCAAATGGTATGCGAACTACAAGTGGTTGACAGAATGCATAAATTATGACGGATAACTCTGGCTTAAACATTCTCACCAGAGGGGGGCTGTACAAATAGCTACATATGTAATACTCACACCAATACATTGAGAAATAAACACATGTACTTACACCAAGCAGCTGAGATCGGCGAGATCGTCCACAAAGTCAAACAGCTGACTGATGTCGTACGTGATCTGAGCCGACTGGGGGTTGCATCTCTTCAAGTGCTCCTCAAAGATCTTACAGATACCTGTGTCAGAGCAGAAATTAATTTTCAAGGTGTCTTTTCACTAA
Source organism: Lepetodrilus ovalis (assembly GCA_032361185.1). NCBI lineage: Eukaryota > Metazoa > Mollusca > Gastropoda > Lepetellida > Lepetodrilidae > Lepetodrilus > Lepetodrilus ovalis. Next base: position 16,514 of record JAUTBQ010032336.1, read on the forward strand.
ATTTAGGTAATTTACAATCACATTTGAGTACAACAAACCATGCTGATGAATGACACACATCAGAATAATATGAGGGGTTGAGTGAGGGAGTGAGTGAGTGAGCGAGTGAATATTATTGTTTTCCACATCAGCTGGAATCTTACACCCTTACGTCCAGTGTTCAAAATTACCACTGGCCCGGCCATTTCTCCCATTTGCTAAAGGTATCCTAAGGGCCAATACAAATTCATGTTATTTGTAAAAATGTGTTATTTGTATCATTATTCGGGCCAGTAAGCTTCCAGCGGTAACACTGCTTACGTGTACTGTACTCGTCCTTCATAATAATTTTACTGTACTCATCCTTCATAATAATTATCAATGTGGAATTGTAAAGAACACATTGACAACAATCATACAACACTGATACAATGTAACACTGTTGATTTGTGGTGAACTCTGACCTTCTAGACACTCGTTGAGGCTCTCGTAGTCGGAGTAGGTGCGAGTCTCTGGTCGGTCAGTCGGTTGTACGAGGAGAATAGTGTGTGACTGAAACAGACAAGAAAAAACATTTAATCACTCCTCACAAGACAATATCATTATCCTATTCTTTGCATGTTCTATAAATATAGATTTGGTAAAGTTAAAGATTACGGACCCATGGACTATTATTATTAGTCGTCGCCTATGGGTGAAATATTCCCGCCGCGACGTAAAGCAATAATTCAATAAAAAACAAACTAGTATTACCACCACCACCACAACCACCACCCCTGCAACTACTGCTGCTACTATTAGTGCTAATACTGATGCTGTTGTTGATAAAACTTCTACTACTACTACTACTACTACCACAACCACAACCATCATCGCCACGCCTCCTATGCTATGTTTATCTAAATTCAGATTACCATATGCCTATGTTGCCGTATAATATGACACCAAATATCTTGTAGACATCCACTATACATCATATGGCTACCAGCAACATCCTATTTAATAGTCCAGTTAAAACGATGACATAGTCATGTTTATGCATTATACTCTACAAGACAAATGGAATATCGCGAAAAACTTAACACGGTGGATCAAATGGTCGCCACAAGAGACGAGATCAAACGGGATACGTAGACGGGTCACGTCAAAGAATTCCAGGAACGTGTTTCTTATGATTAGTAATTGCTAATGACGTCTACTACATTACCGCTGACGTTGCAGTATGCATGTCTGGTAATATTTCCTTAGCATCATGATCTCTTCTCGTATCCGTGCCTCGAACTATTATATAGGACCGGATACATACTTGCTTTGACTATAGTAATTTCGTACTTGAAAATTATATATATTTTTAGCTAGACATTTTCCATCGTCATGTTGCAGGTAACATTCGTTATTGACATGCGACACCAATAATATTAGGCAACTGTTATCAACTATTTGAATTGCTAATCTTTAGCATTCAAATACAAATAGTTTGAAATACATGGCATGCAGTTAAGTTGAGCATTATTTAGCGACATATGCATGGATCGTCTTAGGACGCAGCTTTGTATGTGGAGATAATCTATGCCAAAGTGTTTTTGGTACGATTAGTAAGATTGGTTCACAAATACTCATGTACAGTTTGATCTTGGGCACGACATCGTACTTAACAACTGTTGAAAGTTCGCATAATTCAGTAAGTTTAGCCGCTAGATCTACAACGATTTAGCATAATTACAAATAGTAATGTCAGATATTTCTTAAAAGGAGAAAAAACAATAGAAAATGCTCCCAATTCATAAGCTTAAAGGCATACAATCACGGTTGATTGACCTAGATAATGACCAAATGAATTTCAGTCTGAGACTATTTACGTTT
>JAUTBQ010032447.1:0-18336 GCA_032361185.1 Lepetodrilus ovalis
TTGTCGATAACGTACATTGTAGCAGGTTTTTTAACTAGTATACAATACTGGAAATGATTTCAAATTGCCATGCATATTGTGAAAGGTATCGATACCCAATTAAAGTTAAGTTGGTGGGTATTATTTATTTGGATACCCAATTAAAGTGAAAGCAGTGGGTATTGTACCCAATTCACAAAAGCTTATCTAGAGCTCTGCCATGGTTTATTTAATCCTCATATCAAATTTGTGCTTGAGCATGAAATCATACTCAAAATGTTTGGTAATCTCGGTGCCTGATGTTTAGGTTTTGTAATCTCGGCGCCTGATGTTTAGGTTTTGTAATCTCGGCACCTAATGTTTAGGTTTTGTAATCTCGGTGCCTGATGTTTACGTTTTGTAATCTCGGCGCCTGATGTTTAGGTTTTGTAATCTCGGCACCTAATGTTTAGGTTTTGTAATCTCGGCACCTGATGTTTAGGTTTTGTAATCTCGGCGCATGATGTTTAGGTTTTGGAGTCGGACGCGGAACACATCACGTCAGGAATTCCTCTCAGTCGGGTGGTGGCCAAGAGTCTGAAGGATGACGCCACTAATGCCGAGAAGAAGCTGTTCCTGGAGGACGTCATCCCGTACAGGTCAGCATCACCCACCGGCATTACCCACAGTACCCGTGTTTGTGTGCAGACCATGCCTCAATTACTGGAGGAACACGTGTCAGACTGTGTCTACAGACACATGCACATGCCTTCCAGGGCATATATCGCATCATCATTTCCTCAACAATTAAAACTGGTATTTTGTAAAGTGTTAAGTTGCAGAATGTTCTCACCTCACCATCAGTTGAACACATGAAGCAGGTTTGTGGCTTTACTACTTGGATACAGCTTCATGTATTGTTGCGCCAATGTCTCCGATGATTATTGTAAATGATGCCTAGATTAACATTGTATTTTGTGTAATTGTTGTAACTCACGGAAGCCATGTTGTTACTACAGGGAACTGGAACACTCTAACATCCTGCGTCTGCTGGGACAATGCATGGACAGTATGCCATTCCTCATGATTCTAGAATACGCCCAACTGGTGAGTCAGCTAGGGGGGATAACTCTAGACTTTCACTAACATATATACTAAAATATGCTATAAAGATGTCTTTTGCATGTTATTCCTAGAAAACATTGGTGAATGTATTATGTTTCAATACTTTGAATATTATTTTTGAAAATGAATTCCCTATCTGTTTTCTTGGTTATCAGGGCGACCTGAAGACATATCTGCTGCAACACAAGGACAAATCCAAGTCATTGTCTGACAGCTATCAGCTGGTCAAGTTCACTATAGAAGCTGCCAGTGGATTGGCGTGTCTTCATCGCCATGGTTACATACACCAGTAAGTATAGAAGGAGTTGTTTTATATATCCTCATCACATATGGGTGAAATATTCCCACAAAAATGTAAAGCATTAAATCATTTAATTAAATTAATGAATGTGACCTACTATATTTCAAGTATTTTCATAGGGTAATAGATATCTGGTTGCTATAACTTTGTGAGTGTTTCCTTTCAAAAGTAGTGTTCAGGATAATGTGTGGTTATTCTGTCAGTATATGCGATTTTGTAACATTTTATTATCATTTTCAAATATTTAGCTTTCGTAATGCAAGTGAGGTTGCATTGACTGGGATATAACTCATAATTCTGAATCTTAAAGTCTATGATTGTTTCTCCTTTCACAGAGACTTTGCAGCGAGAAACTGTTTGGTCATGTCCAATAGCGCATTGAAAGTTGGTGACTACGGGATTTCAGAAGATGTCCATAGGGTAATCCCACTTTAATTTAGCATACGCTGATAAATCAAGATCTGCTAGAAGTGACCATAGTGTATAACAATAACTTTCTGTTGAGCTGACGTTCTGTAGTTAATTCTTACTTATTAACAGATGTAAAATGTTATATTATGGTTTAGTAACCAACATGATATCTGGACTCTGTTTTACAGGCGGACTACTATGAGTCGGGGAAAGAGTTACTTCCCATTAGATGGATGGCGCCGGAGTCTCTGAGTCACCAGTCTAACACGTGGCAGACGGCGGTCATCACGAAGGAGGCCAATATCTGGTTAGTACCGCTACTGGAGAGACAACATGGTTCATACCTGTACCTATTGCCAGATGAAAATTACTAATGGAACTTCCCTAGGAAGGTGTCACACTATGTTGTAAATGTAATTTACCATCTTCTGCAGGTCATTTGGCGTACTGGTGTGGGAAGTGGTGATGTTTGGCAGCCAGCCGTACACAAACATGTCCGACACTGAGGTACTTCAGACCGTCATCGAGGACCGCATGGTCAAGCTTCCCGACCCTAGCAGTGACCTCCAGTACAAAGACAGAATGTAAGCACAGTTGTCCAGCTGTCCTGTGTTTGTAACCATTTCTTAATATTGTAACACGCAATGATGGATCAAGTCTGTTGGTGAAAGAATTATCAATTTATGGAAACTTCTTCTGCCTTCTTTTCGTGTATGGGTGAAATATTCCTGCTGCGATGAAAGATTATAATTCAAACACTAATTCAATCTGCTTTCTTGAGCTGAAATATTCCAGCTGCAATGAAAAATTACAACTTCCATCAATCAATCAAGTGAGCAGTCATCAACAACTTGAATTAAATTTTCTTGCAATCATTTCAGCATAGTCCTATACACTCCCAATTTCGCCATTCCGACATCGGTAGTAATCAATTGGTTTGTTTGTGTTTGCAGAGTGGAAGTGATGCAGTTCTGTTGGCTGAACCCGGGTCAACGACCTAACATCGAGCAGGCCCACAGTCTACTGCAGAGACTGTACGAGATGGCGTCTGGTGAGAAGGAGAAAGAGGACGACTTTGAGAGGAAGTGGAACCAGAAGATTCCATCCGAGGCCCGAGTTGTTTCTGCCAGACCCATACCTCTGGAGAAGATGAGACCAGCGACAGCAAGTTTTGACAGTAACTTTGCACCGCCTACCAAGCCAGGAAGTCAAAGTTTGATAGAGATGCCATCCGAAGAGTTGGGGTCTGTGAAGGTCGAGAAAGAAATGTCGACGTCAGTTGTTGTTGACATTCCTCAGGAGACCACCAGAGACATGGACTTCCCGTCTCCATCCAAAACCATCCTACCTGCTCAGATGACCAGCACTCCCCTCGCCAACCTGATGCCTGATCCTGTTGCTAAGCAACCCAGTGTCGGCCATTTTCCTAGTTCATCTCCGCAGAAAATGTCAACTCCCTTGCCTGTTACACCACAAGTGGCCGAGTCACAAATGAACTCTCAGCTGGCAGTGTCAGCTTCTGTCAGTCAACAGACGAAGTCAAGCTCCAAGACCAGTAGAAAAATTGAGGATGAATTTGATAGAGTAGTGGTGGGTGTAGATGGCAGCAGCTCCGAGTCCAAGACATCTCTAGTTCCTATCGAGGACAGAATTACAGTTGCCACCACAACTACCACACCAAAGGAAAAACCTGTTGACATTGTGCAGCATACAGCAACTGAAGAATTATTAGAACCCAAACAAAACGATGTCAAAATTATGTCAGAACCTAATTCTAGTCAGAATACAGGTGGTGATGATCAGTTTGGAGGTTTTGTTGGTGCTAGCGGAGATCACACTGACTCCAGTAACATAGTGCTAAGTGAAAAATTGCCTGTAGACAGTAACAACATAGAAGTGGATTTGCTTGGTCAAGTCCAGTCTGCTGAACTGACTCCAAACTCTGCAGTAGACAACCTGTTCACTCAAGGTCCTTCAGAGGTGAAGAGTAAGGATATTGGGTTGGATTTATTGGATCATGGAAGTATTTCAGTCAAAACGAATGATTCTGATCCCTCCCGAGGAGTTCCTGTTGCACAAACAACATCCAATTCCAATCACGATTTCCAATCATCGATAGAGGAATGCCCTGATCAAGCAGAAAGTGTAGGTAAGCCAAGTTCTGGAAACGGTCCTGAAACTGATCCCAAAGTAGACGATCCTCAGTTATTGCAGTCCAGTGTAGATTTATTGTCTTCAAGTAATATTGAGAGAGTGAGTGTGGTAGATAGGAGTATGGATAGTTTAGATTTGGGCACATTCCAGCCACCTCAGAGTCCAACTGAGATCCATGGTTACGACGGTACAGACTCTCAACAAGCTGGAGGGGATTGTCCTGAAAAGTCTGCCAATGCAGCTTCAGAAAACGGTTATGAAACGTATCCTCTCGACCAATCAAAAGGCACCTGTGAAGTGGACTCTTTGAACAGTGGTTCATCCTCTGGTGGAGCCGTGTGTGGTAATTCTGCAGAGTTGACAGTGCCAGGTTCGTTTGACGGAGCAGCGCCATCTAGTGACAAGGTAGGTAAATGTGTTGAATATGTGAGTGATGATGAGAGTAAAAGCACCTGCTCAGAAACAAGTAGCACCTCAGACACTACTTCGGGCAGTGGCAATTCATACATCTGCGAGGGAAGCGAAAACCCTTTTGCATGCGATAACCGTGATGACTCGTATTTCCATAACGGCAACAATGACGACCACGTGGATGACAACAGGAGACATGTCATGGTGACGGATCTCGACGCAGATGAAGATTACAGCAACGAAGATGGTAGCGATCATGCTCATGATATTAGTTTTGAGAGCGACCCAACAGACTCTGACGAGGAAACTAATTTTAGAATAGTCAGTGAACTCTACCTGACGAGAGGTGTCAGTTCTTCTAAGATATTCGAGAGTGGACGTTTAGAGACAATTCCAGAGGACGTGATGTCCTCGGACATGGCACACTCAGATCCGATGCCATCGGATGTGACGCCCTCAGACTCTAGTTCCGTTGATCTGAAATATGATGCTCAATTTGATGATGTGTTTTCTGCTCAAGATACGTTTGAGTGGGACGATTTCATGGGAGAGAGCATCGTGGGCCGTGCTAGGACTAGTAACTCTCCCAAACACAGTTTTAACATGTCTGATTGGGTGTTGGATGCTGATTCTCCAGGGTACCGAAGCAGCAATAGCAGCATCCAATCAGGAAGTAGCATATCTGATGTCATGGGAACCAGCGATCATTCACTTCATCTCTCCTCTGCCAATACACCCCCTGAGGTAAAGCTACATCAAGGACGAACTCCACGCTCACATGTATCCGACCTAATCACTAACCGCCATATATCCTCTATTACTAACACAAAACCCACACGGACTCCTTTCTATTCATTATTTGAGAAAATAGAATTTGACTCTGACTCTGATTCCAATACGAGTCCCGAGCCAAATCCACTGGCGGAGTCCCGCTCCACTGACTCTGAGACATTGGGACTGCATGATAACCAAGAGGAGTTAACGTCTGGGTCACGGTCTGACGACTCGGTGTACGTGCAGGTAATCACGGCCACATCGTAACACTCGCATGCTGACATTTTGGTTTCATTTGCTGCTTGCTGTTGTAGGTTTCTCTGTTGTAAAGCCATTGTCAAGTGTTTCAAGGCGTGTGAATCCACATGGGCTGCTTCAAATACTGTCAATGTTATGAGTTTCCTAGCTGACTGGGTAATCAACCAGGGTATCCTTTCACGAAGCTCTCTTATCCACTAAGAGAGTGGTAGCGCTCGCTTTGCTGATAGCTAAGAGAGTGCTACCAGTCTCTTAGTAGATAAAAGAGCTTTGTGAAATGATACCCAGGGTATCGTTTCTCAAAGCTCTCATATCCACTAATAGACCATAAGCACTCTTGTGGCCATCTCTAATATATGGCGCTTGTGCACTTACAAGACCGTTACGGTCTACTAGAGCTTCGAGAAACGATACCCAGCTTTGGTTTGATGAGTTGCCATGGCTACGTAGTTAACTAATCACATGGCTTTTGCTTGTCACTACTGCTATAGACAGATGCAGATTGTGACAAGAAGATGAAGTATCTACATCTACAGGTTGACAGCAGTACTTGAAGTAGCCCCAATAGTGGATTTATATCACTTGAAGATTGGTGATGGTTCTAACTGTGTTGTGACTGCCTGTGTCATTGGTATCCATGGTGGGGGCTAATAAGACACATAGATGTTTACTAACATAAAATATGTTCAAAATACATGTAACAGGTATATTCAAATATATGTCTTTCCGTATTTCTAATATTAAATTATTTATCAAAACTTTGTACTAATAGAAATAAAAGGTTTTCTTGAAATATTTCTACAAATTAAAATAATAATTTTTGTTATTATTGATCTCTCGATATTTTATATTTCGATGACTTTTTGTGTGATATGTATGCTACAGCACTGATCTAAGAACATCACATTTCCATGTAGTTACACGTATCGGTTAGCAAGTTATCAACTTTCTAATTTCATTAAGGTAAGCAAACTCATTGCATCAATATGAACATATGATGGTATTATTCTTGGTATCCTTTATGATTTTATTTGCGCCATAACTATGTGCTTTTCAATGTATTTGTTGTCCTGATTTTTCATGGATTTACTAAGATATGTGTAGATGTTTCTCAGAAACTCAAAGTAGGCTTGGTTAACACTGGTTAATGTTTTGACTCGTGCTCAACATCACTATATGAGAAACAGTGCTACAGAGCACAGATTTGAACCTTCCTTGGGAAAGATATTGTTTTGATGACTCTGTAGATGTGTGATATAAGATGCTCCTACTGGTGTTAGTCAGAGGGTTACCCCTTTTACAGTAGGTAGAGTGTTGGACTCGAAATCCTGCAACTGGTTTCAAATCCCAGGATTGGCATGGTCTTTTGTTGGCTCTCTTGCCATCTAGGGTTCATCTTGCCATCTCGGGTTCATTATGTTGCTGATGTTGTGCCAGTCAGGGTATCTGGTTTAGCTCAATGGTCCGAATATGATTTGAGTTGTATTAAATTTGTGTACGTAGTATAGGCTTCGTGTGTTCTATGCTCTCCTAATATATAAACAGATCAATGAAAGATCACTCAAATACTAGGGAAATCATCAGAAATGGAACATGTAGGAATTCAAATGTTACCCGATGTATGGGGTATTTCTCCACCTCAGCCATTAAGGGTGTAATAATGATAGTAATCTGTATGTATGGGGTATATTCCTCCACCTAGGCTGTACAGGGTGTAATAATGATAGTAATCTGTATGTTGTTGTCTGCATGATAGTCTGTTCTGGTAACGACTACTGTAACCAAATATTTCCCAATCTTTTCGTCATCATTGTTACGGTAATTTGGGACTTGATCACCATGATCACCATGATCACAATAACCACGAGGACCATTAGTTGCTGACATGTCATGGGTATTGTGTACATATATTGTGTGCACTCTAAGCAGGTCAACCAGATTACGGAGTCTTCATGTTCTTACTACTTCATTTGGTGCATAGTCTTCAACTAACAAGAGTAAATCTTAACATCTAAATATTTTGTCCATTCTTGTTTTTAGAATAATTTGTACTCTTTATATTGTAATGTTTAATGTTTCTATGACATTGAATAAAGTTAACAAGGTTCATACCACATACTTTAGAGTACAAACTGTTAATTAAATTTGATTTATTTAAAGTAATTATTTACATATTTTTGTATTTCTTTCTTTCTTTTTTCCCCTCCATTTTGCCAGAAGAACCATTCTGTTTATTTTCTGCAGCAAACGTAGTATTTTTACATGAACATTGCATAGAATCTATTCATTTCAGATGACGGGTTCTAGCAAAGCTTAGACTAGAAGCTTTGTGAAATTGAAGGTATCAATGGCGTAATTCACTGTTATAATTTTGTGTGTTTTAATACTAGTTCTACTAGTTAGTTGTTACTTTTAGTATGCTAGTTTCTGGCCTGTTTGCTACTATATTAGTCATCATATAACCCCATTAGTAACTCCATTAAAAAAAAGTGTCTACTCTCATTTATTTATTTGCGTGCTGTTGCCATCACCACCTTTTGTTTTGCCCTCCTAGGGATTGAGTAGCTAGCTGCTGTAGTTACAGTTTCTTACTTTCCTTCTACAGGGTTTGTTCTGTGATAGTAATAATATAGGGAGGTTAATTTTGGCTCCTGTTTTTCATTTCTGTGAGAAAATATTTATTTGAACTTGTAAAGTAAAAATTAACTGTATTTAATGGAAATTAATTTGGTTAAAATCGGTAATGATAGCAAGCAACACATGAAGAATTAACCTTCTGCTTTTTCCATATGCTATGATGTAGATGTAGTATTTTTTTTTTTGTAATGGGGTTTATAGTCGCTTTCTAGAATCTTTCACTAACATCACGACTTAATGTATGTAACCATTTAGTAAGTGAGCTGATAATGTAAATGTATTTTTGAAGTTCTCTCGCTCAATGAAAATTAAGAACCGGAAATTAGCTGTCTAATAATTGTACCATAGCAGACATTGAAATAATCTGTTTTGTTTCATCCTATGTGAATCTTTATATAGCTTGATGCATGCTAGAATTAATTTTCTTATGTTTCTCTTATCATTTCTTATTTTATTGTCTTTCCTTCAATTTTTGTCTCGCATCGTTACTTTCTATCCTACTTCACCGTCTGTGTCTATCTACTGGGAACAGGTTTATGAACCTACAACCCTGAACCTTTGGAGGCTGGCATTGCCTCACATACAGGCCCTGGAGGCCGGGTTGGAAAACACTGACTTGTTCTATAGTGTAGAGTTGTCCCCCTTGGTGTACCAGTACCTGCCATGGCTCTACCGCGTTACTGTTAGACACAGTGGTAGGAGGCTCTCAACACATCAGAAACATTCCCCTGGCGTATAATATCGCTGAAATACCTCCATCTCAACCTCTACATCTACGTTAATTTCTACTTCAAATTTTACCTCTTATTCTATCTTTGTTTCTATCTCCACCTTTATCTCTTCTTCTAGTTGTCATGTATGGGTGAAAGGTTCCCGCAGTGATGTAAAACAATGATTCACTCACTCACTCTACCCGGTACTTCTAGCTTTATTTTAAATATCGCTACCACTATCTTTACTTCTACTATTATTTTGAATATCTATACCTCTATTGTCATTTGGATACTGGCTTGTGCTGTGCTTACTGCATTTTACATTAATATACGATCTCAATCATATCGCTACTTACATTTTATTAAAAGACTTATACATGTACGGTATGATCTTTTAACATGCAAGACAAGTATAACTGACAACACTAAAGCAAACAAATTTGAATACTACATCTTTCGCCAAGTTCTAGCCTCTGTCCGTCTTTATGTTCAGACACGTACATACTTACCTACTAATGTGATCATTGATGAAATATTGTAATATTTAATCTGTGATAATCACAGTAATTAAATATTTTATTTCAGATGTTGCATTCTCATCTTTTAAAGCAGTAATTTTACAATTTTTAATAGACACGATTTGTGATAATCAATGTTATACATTTTAAGACAATAATTTTAACACGCAAAACAAGTGAACATCTGTTTACGTAATTGCAAGTGTTGTTCAGGATTAGTCTAATTAAGATTAAAGCTTGGTTTGTATTCGCAGATCTTCAAAACAAAGATCTAACAAAATCCTTTTTTGATATTTGTACCTACACATATATTTTTTTAATTTCTGTTCACTTTTGATTAGTTCATATCTATAAATGTAGTATCCTTGGTTCATATATTAAAATGTAGTATCCTTATGTATGGGTGAAAGGTTCCCCCTGCTGCATAGAACAATATCTCACTGACACTAATGAAGTAGTGTACTTGGTCTGAATGACTCGGTCAACAACAAAAATCTTCTGAGTCTAGACAGTCAATAATAATGCATTTCATAATAATGCATTTATGACATTACCCAGAGTTCACTGGGATCAGTGGAGCTAAGGCCTAAATGGAGAGTCCTTAAATCTTGGCTTTAGGGGAAAGTAGAAATGGATAAAGATATTATTTATATTAGATTGAGATAACTAGCTATTTTCATGTTGTTTTTCAGTAAAATATATTATTTGATAATATCAGTGAATAGTTGCCTTGTTTACTGACAATGTTTAATAACTGCATGTACTGTTGGTGTATTGTTTCTGACTTCATTTGTGGCATGGGTGTTCGAATTATGTGTGCTTTTATTTTAGTAGTAATCAGATTCTTGTGTTCTCCTACCAATAACAAATGCACTTTTTCATTTTAATGTCTGAAGTAAGTTCTCACCTTTAATGTAACGTAAATCTCTCCATAAGCAGAGTAGTACCTGCCTAATTTCTACCTGAAATGGTGACTGAGGCTGTTGTTACTGGAAATGTTCCTTGGTTTCAGAAACTGTCTCCAGCACTGCCTGATGAAGCAAGCCTCGTCTGTCCAGAGGATGCCCAACTCCAGTCGTCTGCTGCAGATGTTGCCATGGTTACTGACCAGCATCGCGCTCTGGTGTCAGACCCTGCTGTGATCGTTGACCTTAGTTCACATAGTTCTGCAGCCATAGCTGGCAGTAGTGAAGTAGAAATTGTGCAAGATGCACCCATAGTCAAACCATTGAAACCAAAACCCTTAGCAAAAGATCTTGATGCAGCCTTTCAAGGTTTGGCTAATCAGCACAATATTGGTTTTGAGATGTTTGATGAGAATAGTAATGAGGCTGAAACATATAGTGAGTTTACCTTCGGGTCTTCAAGACAAACGACTGATATTGACTTGTTTGAAGACTTCCCTGTTCCAGAAAGTAGTAAGGTAGATTCATCTACGGTTCAGTCTGTAGCTGCCTTCTTGACTGGTGTGGAATTGCCAGAACCATTAAGAACACAGGACAGTAACAGTCATATTGAAACCTTGACCTCTAATGTAGACCCTAAACACAGTGACACCACAGATGACAGTCCTGAAACTATGCCTATCATAGAAATCACAGGCATCTCAGATGACAGTTCTGAAACTCCATCTACAGTAGAAACTACGCCTACCATAGACATGACGGATGACAGTCTAATATCCACACCTGTCATTGAAATCACAGATGACAGTCCTACTATTGGCATCACAGATGACCGTCCTGAAACTTTGCCTACCATACAAATGACAGATGACAGTCTAATATCTACACCTGTCATTGAAATCACAGATGACAGTCCTGAAACCACATTTGCCATTGGCATCACAGATGACAGTCCTGAAACAATGCCTACCATAGAAATGACAGATAACAGTCTATCTACACCTGTCATTGAAACAACATACCTCACAAATGACAGTCCTATTATTGACATCATAGATGGCAGTCCTGAAACCACACCCGTCAATGACATCACTGATGACAGTCCTAAAACTACACCTACCATTGGATTCACAGATGAAATTACAGCTGAAAGTTCTGAAAGTATGCCTGCTGTTGACAGCCCTAAGTCTACACCTTCCATTGGCAGCACAGGTGGCATTCCTGAAACCACACCTTCCATTGGCAGCACAGGTGGCATTCCTGAAACGATACCTAGCATTAGCATCACAGATGACAATCCTGAAACTCCACCTACCATAGAAATCACGGGAATCTCAGATGACAGTCCTGAAACCACACCTACAGTAGAAGTAGAAACTATTCCTACCATAGAAATGACAGATGATAGTCTAAAGTCTTTACCTGTCATTGAAATCACAGATGACAGTCCTACTATTGACATCACAGATGACAGTTCTGAAACTATGCCTTCAGTAGAAACTAAGCCTACCATAGAAATGACAGATGACAGTCTAAAAACTACACCTGTCATTGAAATCACAGACATCACAGATGACAGTCCTGAAACCACAATTGCCATTGACATCACAGATGACAGTCCTGCATCTGAAACCACACCTGTCAATGGCATTACTGATGATAGTCCTAAAACTACACCTACCATTGGATTCACAGATGGAATTACAGCTGACAGTTCTGAAAGTATGCTTGCTATCGACATCACAGATAACAGCTCTAAATCTACACCTGCCATCGGTATCACAGATATTGCTGAACCTCTACATACCATTGCCTCTACTCTTGAAGAAGATACAGATGCAAGCACTGAAACCATGCCTTCAATTGGTATTACAGATGACAGTCCTGAAAGTACACCTGATGATGATATCACAGATGACATTGGTGAACCTATGCCTATCATTGACATCACAGATGTCAGCTCTGAAATTCCACCTACTGTTGACATCACAGATGACAATCTAGAAACTCCACCTACTGCAGAATTCATGGGCATCTCAGATGACAGTCCTACTATTGACATAGATGACCGTCCTGAAACCACAATTGCCATTAGCATCACAGATGACAGTCCAGAAGCTGAAAACACATTTGTCAATGGCATCACAGATGACAGTCCTAAAACTACACCTACCATTGGATTCACAGATGGAATTACAGCTGACAGTTCTGAAAGTATGCTTGCCGTCGACATTACAGATAATAGCCCCACATCTACAACTTCCATGGACTTCACAGATGACATTGCTGAACCTATACCTACCATTGACTTCACGTTTGAAAATGTGAGTGCTGAAAATACACCTGTCGTTAACATAGCAGATGACAGTCTTGAAACTTCAACTTCAATTGGCTTCACAGATGACAGTCCTGAAACTCCACTTAACATTGGCATAATGGATGATAGTCCTCAAACTACACCCACCATGCAGTTCACAGATGACAGTCCTCAAACTTCACCTGTTAATGGCATCACTGATGAAAGTCCTAAGATTGGTTCTCCCATTGGATTCACAGATGACAGTCTTAAACACACACCTGCCATTAACATCACAAATGCAAGTTCTAAAACTACACCTATCATTGACATTGTAGATCACAGGCCTGATGTCAGTCCAGAAACTACACCTACTGTTGACATCACAGATGACAATCCAGAAACTCCATCTACCGTAGAAATTACTGGCATCTCAGTTGACAGTCCTACTATTGACATCATAGATGACAGTCCTGAAACCACAATTGCCATTACAGATGACAGTCCAGCAGCTGAAACCACACCTGTCAATGGCATCACTGATGACAGTTCTAAGACTACACCTACCATTAGATTCACAGATGGAATTACAGCTGACAGTTCTGAAAATATGCTTGCTATCGACATCACAGATAACAGCTCTAAATCTACACCTTCCATGGGTATCACAGATGACATTGCTGAACCTATACCTACCATTGGCTTCACGTTTGAAAATGTGAGTGCTGAAAGTACACCTGTCATTAACATAGCAGATGACAGTCTTGAAACTACAACTTCCACTGATTTCACAGATGATATTGCTGAACCTCTACATACCATTGCCTCTATTTTTGGAGAAGATACAGATGCAAGCACTGAAACCATGCCTGCAATTGGTATTACAGATGACAGTTCTGAAAGTACACCTGATGATGACATCACAGATGGCAGTCCTAAATCTACTCCTGTCATTGACATCACAGATGACAGTCCTGAAACTCCACCTACCATTGGCATAATGGATGACAGTCTTCAAACTACACCCACCATGCAGTTCACAGATGACAGTCCTCAAACTTTACCTGTCATTGGCATCACTGATGAAAGTCCTGAAATTGGACCTACCATTGGATCCACAGATGACAGTCTTGAACACACACCTGTCATTAACATCACAAATACGAGTCCTAAAACTACACATACCACCATTGACATTGTAGATCACAGGCCTGAAAGTACATATTTTATTAACATCACTGATGACAGCCCTAAACCAACGCCTTCCTTGGGCATCACAGATAACATTGCTGAAACTACACCTGACAACAGTCCTGAAACCACACAAGCAGTTGAAATTGCAGATGACAGTTCTCAACCTACACCTACTATTGAAGAAGTTACAAGTTATGGTTCTGAAAGTACACCTGCTGTTGACATTGATGACAGTCCTCAATTCACACCTATTGGCATCACAGGTGTCATTCCTGAAACAACACCTATCATTAGCATTGTAGATTACAGTCCTGAGAGTACATCTGTTGGTGACAGCACAGATGACGCCCCTAAATCTACACCTACTGTGGGCATTACAGATGTCATTCCTGAAACTACACCTGTCATTGGCATCGCAGATGACAGTCCTGAAACTACACCTACTCTTGAAGAAGTTACAGATGGCAGTCCTGGAATCATGCCTGCAATTGGAATTACAGCTGACAGTTCTGAAAGTACACCTGCTCTTGGCATCACAGATGACAGTCCTCAAATCACTCCTACCATTAGCATCATAGATGACAGTCCTAAAACTACACCTACCATTTGCTTCACAGATGACAGTTCAGAAAGTACAACTGACATTGGCATCTCAGATGTTAGTCCTGAAGATGGTCCTGTTTCAGAAGTAGAGAACAAGCAAGCTGCTGCTGAGGATCAGACAGATCTAGATACAACTGATGACGATTCATTTGTCAATATTAGTGAATATGCAATCATCGACACGCCCGAGAAGAAAAATGAAAAAGTGTTTGATACCACTGATGATAATTCGTTCCACCATATTTGTGGAGTTCCAGTCATCACATTCCCTACAAATATTAAAGACAATGAAGAAAATATTGGTGGAGAGCAACTAGAATCCAACCCAGAGGATCAGAAACATTTGTTTGAGAAGGTTTGCGACAATGTTGAGGATGAGTCCATGAACAATGATATTCTATCAGGTCAAGATCTCTTTGGAATAAACAGCATTCCAAGCTCACCTATGAGAAGTGAGGATGTTCCTGGAATACCCCATGTGGAAGACCAATTCAGAGATGAAGCAATAATTGAAAGTAGAGACCTGCAATTACAACCAGAAGATGTCTCTCTCAGTTCATCTGTCTCAGATCCTTTTGGCATAGTCGATGATAGATCTACAGTACATGAAGGTAAAGTTGATCCAGAAGTAAAATTTAGTGCTGCTGACCCATTTGTCACTGAGAAGGGTCCTATCGCTCCAGAAGAACTTTCCATGATTGTCGGTTCTGAATCACCACTGTTGGCAGATCCATTTGGAATACAAAGTGCCATCATCTCTCAAGATCATGACAAGATTGAAACAGAAGATCCAACAGAAAAAGAATATACTGAAAAGTTTGTGCCTGAAACCATGATTCCTGGATCAGCTTTGTTGCCTGATCTCTTCAGTGCCAAATCTGAAAGTGATATTGCTGTTCCTGAGGAAACATTAGCTTCTGAAGGTGATCGTGTTCCTGGTCTTTCTGAAACATTGTTGAATTTATCAAAGCATGAGGAACCTATATCCTATACTGACCTTACTAAAAGTGACATGATCTGCAAAGTAGAAGCTGTACACGACATAGGTGAAGATCTTGGTTTAGATCACAATACAGATTCAGATGCTGATCAGTTGTTTTCTCTTATGGACACGATGGACAATACAGAAATAAAGCCTGTAAATGTTGAACCTTCTGCCCCAACTCTTCTGGAGAATCAAAATCTGTTTCAAGCAGAAGTTGGTGAAGACCTTTTTGGAATCCACAATGATGCAAGCTCATCTGAAGGAACAAACCCACCAGTGCACACTACAGCCAATTTACTCTTCACTGACAGCGACATTATGTCATCAAGTAAACAGTTTGAAGATAACTTTCATGAGACTTCCTTACAATCACCCTCTACTGATGAAGGATTGATGTCTGCTGAATCACTCCTGAACAAAAATCCTGACATCCTACAGAAGAGTGGCAGTCCAACTGAGCTCCTGCAATCTACAGATGTGAAAGAGGACAATGTACATAGACTTGATCAAACAACTGCACCTGTCAATCCTTTTGAAGGTGATTTTAAGAAGGTACAGTCTGACAGTAATATATTTGAGTCTAATCCTTTTGTCAACATGGACAGTACACCAAGTAAGGAGCTTTCTGAGGAATCAACAAATCCTGCCACAAATATGTCAAACCCATTTCTTGACGACCACTCACAATCTGCTGTAGACAGTTTTCAGACCTTTAAATTTGTTCAAGATAATGTTCCTGACCAAGAACCTTTTGGTAACCACCTGGAAGAGAGTTTCACTGGGTCAGGTAACCACAATGACACCAGAACTGGTCCATCTGAGCAGATACAAAATATGTATTCCTCACAAGTCCCTGAAATGCCTGGTGTGTCCAACTCCATGCTGTTGAATGATGATGAGGGTTCTGCAAAGGTTGCTGCCATGATGATGCCGTCATCCACAACTACATCGGATATCAGTATACCAAGATTGGACACTGGACAGCTATTGTTTGACATCTCTGAGGATTCAAACTCCATTCCAACAGATCCTGATCCAAAGCCTGAAGTAGCCAGTGTATCTGAAAATCTTCCTGAAGTATCTGGTGATGCTGCAGAAGCTGATGATTTCTTTATGGTTGGATCATCCCACAGTGTGAGTGATGCTTCTAACATTAGCCAAAGCATGATAGACTTTCCTGAGTCTTCACTATCTGATTCTCAGGAATCCGCTACATTTTTAGATTTACCTCTCAGCCCTGATGCCAGCAGTCAAGATAACAAAGTATTGAAATTAACTGTTTCTGAGGTTGATACACAAACATTTCCACCAAATAATTCAGAACAATCTGGTTCAAAAGAAGAAATATTGTTGCAACCTACATCAGCTTCCAGTGATGTGGATGAACTGTTTGATATTATGCCGACATCTGATACACATGGTACCTCATCAGAACCAGTCCCACAAGATATGAACATGCTTGGCTTGATTCCATCATCACACATGGAACTGGAAACTCCTTCAACCTCTGATGTATCCCATGTCCAAACTGAATCTGAAACAACTTCACAAGGTCTGTTAGACTTTGGAACATTTGGCGATCCAAATAACATCCCAGAAGCTGATGCTGAAAACAAGAACAGAAGAGACGAACTGGGACATCATTCTGACCAAGGAGGAATCCTGTTTGACTTCACTGACAGCAACAGCAATGACCATGGCACTAGAAGAACAAGTGGACTGATGTCAGAAGAACCTGATTTCTTTGGTAGCATGATGGAAGGAGAGCAGAATGCTCCTGGCTCAGTCACTATTGAAGTCCCCCAAAACGTCACTGATGAATTATTACATATCTTTCCTACAGGTGAACAAGCTGAGATTGGATCGCTGAAAACAGAACATGTAAAAGGACCAGAATCTGCAAGCATGGATGTATTTGACTTCATGTCCCATGGTGAACAAAGTCCTCAAGCTGAAAGTACCCCTATCAACATGAGTGTAGTCTCCCAGGAAGCCACTCAGCAAACAGGCACGTCCCAGTTGGGAGACCTGTTTGGTCATCTGGAAACTGAACACCAGACTGCCCCAACAGACTCTGGTCTTCTGTCAGATTTCACCTTGTCTGACAGTCTGGATCTGTCACTGACTACTTCACAACAGACCCAGAGCCTGAGCAGCTCCTCAGCAGAAGTGTCCGACTCCCTTCTGGACTTTGCATCTTTTTCACCAGGGGATGCAGGAAATGCCATGGAAAGATGGCCGGTTGAGGCAGCAGCAGTGGAAAGTCAAAGTAATCTGGCCCCAACTTCAGATAAGAAATTACCCAAAACTGACAATACAGCAGCCCTTCTTGATCTCTTCTAGTTACAGTATTCAAACAACTGACATTGTTCAATTTATAGCATTTTTTACTATTGCAAAGACATGTAACTTAATTTGAGTTGATAGCAGTCAGTACCGTAATACAATACATTCTTTAGAGTTCTATTGCAAAGACAGTACAAGCATTGATACCCATTATGTTATCATTCAATGGTTTGACTATGGTGACAAGCAATTCATGTATTGATATGACATACTGGTTTCCTTCTCTTTTTGTTTGATGTCATGTTCATCCTCACCTCAAATTGATTCGGAATATAAATGAAATCCACTTGTTAGTCGGGACATAGCATACCTTGACATTGCCAGTTGAATGAATTCTGTTTGGCAACAAGTCCCACCTTAGTACATCAGCATAGAGCAGCAAACACCTGTCCTTATTTGGAGTTGTCCATTGTCTCCGATAGACTGCTGTAGTATTCCATATAAATAATAGTAGTAAATGTCCGTGAGAATGCTTTCCTGACAACATACTGGCAATGTATGTGGTTGTCCACTGGAGTCTGCTGGATGGAGAGAATGGTAGAGAGAAGAATTGTAAAACATAGGATAACCAAGGACTAGCTAGCTGTGCTTTTACATATTCCAGATACCATTTGTAATCATTCAGTAAAACATATTAATGGAGGTTATTGTTATAATGTACATGATGTACCATGCTCTCCTGACAGCGATAGCACATCAGTCTGTACTATACGCTGTCACACTACGAGGGGTTTAGTGTTTTCAACA